>BQNB010021592.1:1818-20648 GCA_026074375.1 Tanacetum coccineum
TATATGGAGCAAGTAAAAGATGTGTCGTGATATCCCACTCCGCTAACCACGAGGTGGGGGTTCAAACTAAGACATCTTTACTTCTAGGGATTTGGTGTGTTGTGATATCTCACCAGGAAGCGAGGTCTAGGTGAGGGTTCAAACTAAGACACCTATCCTTAGCCATATTAGGAAGAAGGTGTTGATGTGATTTCCCACTACGCTAGCAACGGGGTGGGTTTTCAAACTAAGAACACCGGTCGTTGGTTGTGATATCCTACTAGGGAGCGAGGCCTAGGTAGGTGTTCAAACTAAGCAACGCATTCCTAGCTTTAAGAACTTATGATTATGATGATAAAGATGTTGCAAAAAGTTCTACAGTTAAAATTTCGTTCTTTAAAATCAAGTTACAAGGGCCTAATAAGTTGTTGCTTTGAGTCATGATTCATCTTGAATTACGACTATGGAAATAAGTTGATCTATGGTTGAGTTGAAATGAGTACACACATTTAAATCATATATCCGTATTGGGAGTTAAAAGTTCACAAGCAATAAGTATGAGTGCTTAACATTTAGATTTATATTGACAAATGATCTTGTTTAATTGCTTGGTTTGGAACTAGTGAAAAATCGGGGACGATGAATTTATCCGTCAGGACATCCGTAGATTATTCTATGGGCGCTTCTCATTCTATGATCCCAATATTGATAAAATAAAGGAAGTCAAACAGGTAGTTAAGAAAAGAAAAAGAAAGGAAAATCCAAAAATATTAGGGATAGTTAGTGTACATATAAAAAATGGTGAAAACGGGACTTGTCGAAGCTATTGATTCTTTAGTTCCCCTTGACGAACACTTTGCTACTTTTCGAGGTAATTAGTCGAGGGGGATTAAGATTCTTGGTTTCTTGAGTGTTTACTTCATAACATTGCGTGAGGACACGGCAATACCTTAGTATGGGGGATTTTGGTATGTGCTTAATTACACATACCATTTTCCATTAAAAACGGACTTAAATGATTAAAAACATACCAAAAATACATTGTATTTATTTGTTTTGCATTTGAATTATGCAGGAGCGGATATTCAAAAAGAAAGCCAAAAATGACCAAACCAAGCACAGGATGGAAAAGTCAAAATCAATCCAAAACCAAAGTCAGTCAAAGTCAAAAGTCAACCACATGAAGAAAATAAAACTCGAGGGACTAAAACTGCCAAACCTCAAGTTGTATTACAAAAGAAAAAGACAAGGGTCGAAATTGCAAAACTGGGCGAAGTTGACGGTGTGAAGCTAACTTTAGGGGCCAGTTCTGCCAAAACCCCTAAAAGTTGTATCATAAAAGGGGCAAAGTTTACAATGAAGTTATAAGAATTGAGGGGCCAAAGCTGCCAACCTACCCAAAGACCATTTTTCCCGCCCAACAAAACCCAGGTACAGAGTAGGGATGTCTTCCCATACCTTCTCCCTGCAAAACACTCAACACCCTAGATAAATCATTTCAACCACTCCACTATTTCCCCCCCCAGCTGTATAAGTGCCATGTTGGCAATCCCTCACCACTTTCCAAGCTTTTCGATGGCTACATGTGTTTGAACTCCAAAGAAGCACAAAAGAAATTGAAGGCTGGGATTTGTTTTAGAATCACCTCACACAACAAACACACTTGGTTTTTGTCTCTACAAAGAAACACAGAAGAAAGAAGAGAAGAGAGTCCAAGAAACCAAGACCTTAATTCGTTTTAGTATAAATAGGGCCATTGTAACCCAAGTTAGAGAGTTAGTTTTTAGTTTTTAATATCTTAGAAAATCTTAGCTTAATTTTCAGTCATTTACAGCTATTTGTACTTTTTCTTTCAGCTTTGTACTAATTTCCAAGTTTAATAAAGTGTTGAGATTTTATGTTAAAATCCAATTTTTAAATTCCAAGTTCTCACTTGCTAACTAGTGCCTAATTGCATTTGAAAAGCTTTCAAAGGAGCTTGTTTATAAGCTGTTTTTGTTTAGTAAAAGAAAAAAAAAGATAAGTAGTTAAGAGAAAATAACAAAAATCACTCTCAAATACACCACAGCTTATTTTATGGATGATAAGCCAGTTCTGGATGGGCTTATGGACATACTATTGTTCTCTTGAAAGCTAGAGCTTGTGATAAAGCTTTTTGTTAAAAGCTTAAGCATAGGCCCTGTTTAAGCAAGGGTGTTGTAAGTCTCTCTTTTTCTCGATTTTCTTACTTATTGTAGAACTACTTATAGAGCTTATTTGTTACTTATATTTGCTTATTTATGCTTTATTATGTTGTTTAGTACTTATCCTGCTTAGATTTTAGTTCAAAAATGATTTGTACAACTTTCCTAGTTAGTACTGGTAGCATGTGTAGTTAATACTGTTAGATTAATTTAGCTTATTTAAGTGCTTATCACTGATTGAAATCTGTTCATAAGTACCTTATTTTGTCATTTGATAATCTGTTTTTAACAAATTAGGATCCAATCAGCTTGAAATAAAATGACTTTTGAAAACTTTAAGAGGTTTTTAGAACTAGCGGTACTAACTTTTAAAGCACAATATTTAGATTATACTTAGTCTTTTTTCTGTAGCGCGTTTTTAATTATTCTTTTCAAAGTAGTTTTAAGAGTTTATCAGTTTTTAGTTTTTCAGCTTATTTGTCATTCTAGTTCATTCTAGTTGCTTATTCTTATGCATGAGTGCTTATTAGGGATAGTTAAATATCTGTTTTAGCTTATTTGCTTATTTCTTATTTTATTGTGTTTTATTTAAGCTAGCGGTACTAACTCAAAGCTAGCGGTACTAACTCCAAGTTAGTACCGGTAGTTAAACTGTTGGATTTTTAATTTGCTTATTTTAGTGCTTATTTCAGTGGCTTATTTAAAAAAGTGAATAGGTGGGCTCAATAAGGACTCATTAGTGAGCTTATTTCCAAAAGCCCACTTTTCAGTTTGGCTTATTGGTGATTCTAGCTTATTTTTATTTTGGCTTATTTAGGAAAATTTTGGAGTTTACCACTTTTTGATGCAAATTGAGTTAAGTTAAGTTGTGTTTGGTTGAAAAAGCTTTTTGGAATCAGATTAAGCAACATATAAGCTTTCCAAAACATCTCTCCTTTTTGAATTTGAGCTTATTTTGAGTTTGTAGTGTCCAAAATACCAAAAACCAAAAATTTAAGCAACTTTCTGCAATCAGCAGCTAAATTGGCTTTTTGGAGCTTATAAAGTGCTTATTTTCGCAAGGTGTCTTTATTAAAGTTGCTTAAAAACATGTTGTGAACAACTTTCGTGTTTTGCGTTTTGGCTAAAAACGACTTTTTAAAATCAGCCCTTTTTGGGGACTAAGTTTTAAGTGTTTTTACCATTTCTAGCTTTTATGCTTATTCTAGCTTATTTTCCTTGCTTATCTTTGTGTACATTTGCTTATTAGGTTTAGTGCCCAATCATATCCTTGTCACATTCAAACATCAATTATCAATTCGTCATTCGATTTTTCCATTCAAGCCTCGTTGGGACATAACGACCCGGAAACACTCTATACTACTTCCGGTTTCATTGATTTTGTGGATCCTGATCCTTGTTATATATTTATATTTATTTATATTTATTTATATATAAAAAAGGAGTAAGTTTTCGCCAGTCAAGCCGAAACGACAATTAACAAACGGTTATTTTTTAATATTAAATAAAAATAAAAATGTAAAATATTTTTGTATTTTTATATTTTTATAATAAGAAGAAAATATTCACAATTGAAAGCGATAACTTTACGAGGAAGGGTCTTCAAACACTAATCTTCGAACGAAACACGATAATCGTAACACACCTCCCCGGCAGCGAAAATCGAGGTTAAGTTCGTGATCGCGTGATTGAATATTTTAACATTTTGATTTGGTTTCCTATTTCTACAAAGGTAAATGCACAAACATGTAAAGGCAAGCAAACAATTAAGGCGATTAAAGATTTGTCCTAAAAACGTTAACGGGAATCCTAAAAACGCGACTTAAAACCTAAATTATCAAAATTAAGTCCTACAAATGCAAATTTAATTTTTATAAATCCTAAATGAGTTAAAATAATTTTAGAAAAAAGAATTATATTTTTTTGACTTTTATTTTATTTATTATGAATTTAAAACTATTTTATACTAGAAAACTAATTAAAAATACTAAACTAATTTATAAAAAACTGGAAAAATTACTAAAAGTACTTAAGACAATTACTGAGGAAATGGTAAAAAGAAGAATCCAAAAAGCACTTTATATAAGCAGTTAACAAGCTGAATAAGAAATTTACCAGGAAAACCCTTTACCAAAAAAAAATAAGTTGAATAAGCTAAAAGGCATAAACTGGCAAATGTGTATAAATAATTAATGGTGCAAATGGATAACAGAAAAGACCCAAGGGCGAGTTGGTGATGAGAGTGTGTGTTGAGGTGTTGGTGTGAAAGGGAGAGGTCATAGGTTCGAAACCTGTGACCTTTCTTTTTGAAAAACATTTTTCTAAAGAGCAAACATTTTAGTCAACAAGCCCATCCTCAATTGTTCGTGATCGAGATATCATTCGAGATCTAGAAAAACCAACGAGATAAATTAATTTAGATGTCAAAGATTACAAACAGAAAAATGAGGAATTTCAAAAGACTCACTCAATTTTAAAAAGACAAATGAGTGAAAATGAGGATAAATATCATGACACAGTTCTAGATCTTGAGGCCAAACTGAAAAAGAATGTTGATCTAATTTTGAAACTTGGCAATTCCTACAAGAATGTTTATGCTTGGACCAAAGCCATTGTCTTTGATGATCAACAATTAAAACATGGTTTGGGGTACCCGGAATCCTTATACCCTCAAGCAAGCAATTTCTCAATGTCCAAAGTTATATCTTGCCTCTAGTTTTAGTATTCCATAATTTCTTTGAATGTTAGAGATACTGAGGACACTCTTGATGATGCTTCCAAAAGTCAACAAAAAATGTACGGAAAAATGAATGATCCAATTGTTGTTGCAAATAAACAGAATTGTTGGACAATTGATTATGCACAAATAAATGCTCTCTATAAAGACTTTGTTCCTCAAAAAGAGCTTTCTGCTGTGCAAAAATATTTTCCATCTTCTTTTATTCTTCTGACAGAATTCAAATGCAACTCCTTCTATCTCGGCATCAATGCCATGATCACCTTTGATCATTGAATTAGATAAAATAAAAAATTGTTTTCAAAGGTTGTCTAAATTAATTCAAAAGAATTGTAAAAGAGCAAGCATTTTTTATACGGCACCTGAAGAAATACAACTCAATAATTTTTGTCAAGATCAACTCAAACCAATTGTAAACGAGTTGCGGTTCTACTTTGAATTCTTTAAGACACTATTTCAGAGGGATATAAAAGAGATGAACAGATGTATTTGAGTCTACAAAAAAGTAAACTTTGTTAAATAATAAGCAAAATGATTTTTGAAAGATAAACTTTGAAGTATCTCTCAAGCATGAAGTTGAATTAAGAGTGTGTTGCCTAAATCAGAATGTGAAACAATTCACTCCATGCTTGCAATTTGACAACTTAAAAAGAATTCCATCGAGATCAAGAGGGATTTGCAAGAAAGAATAAAAATTCTTGAAAAAGATGTTCAAAGGTGTGAAAAGCAAAGTGTTGATTTTGAATTAAAGTTACAACATGAAAAAGAAAAACATAAATGGGATTCAAGTTTTAAGAATAAAAACACAAATCCTCTTGATTATTCTTGGATTTCAAAAATGGAAAAAAACTTGAAGATGAGAACGTGTCTTGGATTTTAAACGGTGCAATCTTTGATAAAAGAACGTGACAATGTCAAATTATAATATCAAAAGCTTTTTAATGCATCTAAAAAAGACACGTTCTCAAACTCAAACGGAAGACAAATTAATAGCTATGTCCCTCTGAGAAAACATATGCATATGGTGCTATTCGTGCTGAGAATCAGAATCTGTTGTTTACTATATCTGAATTAAAAACTAGACTTGCAAAATGCCGAATAGTAAGTCTGTAAATACTAAGTTTGACAAGACAAATGGTTCTCAACCTCTTCTTTGTGTCACACCATTAAACAAACACGTTATTTAAAAGAAAACGGATGTTCAAAAATCAAAAGAAAACCATGTCGTGTCAAAACCAATCACTTTACAAACTTCACCTGCCAAACAAAGCAGAGTGAATTCGAACAAAAATGTCATAGCACCTGGAATGTACAAAGTTGCCACAACTCATGAATCATAAACAAACAAGGCTAGCATAAAATTATCTTCCTAAAGAATGAATGATTCATCAATGATAGAAGACCAATGAATAGCAGATACACATTTCCCAAGAATAATGTCTTTCGCTAACTCTAAGAACCAGCAAAGAAAGTAGTAGTTTATGTTAGGAAAAATAAGCAATCAGATATCACATCTGAAAATGTTATCTCAAACAAAGAGAATGTAATTGATGTTGATGTTACAAATGCTTCTAAAGCGAAAACTTTGTTATGTGTTTCTTGTATGCAAAATGTGCTTATGGATGCCATGATAAATGTTTTGCAAATTATAAATTGAATGTGCATTCGAATGTTCGTAGAACCTTATCCACTAAATCTAGAACACCAAAATCTTCTGATACTACTTATAGTAGGTTCAGCAAGACTAGGTTTTCTAGGAGTCGACACTATCTATGGTCTGTTAGATACTACTTATGTAGTCTCCAAACCGTAAGATTGATGTCTAAGTACCCAAAAGCTAACGAAAGGTTTTCTAGTACAAAAGAAAAAGAAATTTACGTGATAAGTCTTTAAGCACATACACGAAGAACAAGATTCGAACTAGTCGAATCTGGCAAAAATGGTTTGAATCAAAACCAAATGTTGTTTGGTCTCCTGTTAACATAAAACCGAATGGTCAGAATAGTCGTTCATCTGAAAAACAATCGGTCTCTGTTAAGAAATGGTTAGTCAAATTGCCCACTATCCATGTGTTGTTTCTTCTTGTGTTGCAGGTAGTTCAGATTGGTTATGTGGAACGTGATAGTGGTTGTTTAAAGCATATGACGGGTGATCGATCACTGCTGAAAAATTTCATTGAGATTATGAAATTTAGCAAGATGATCTTCTGGTAAAGCCATAAGCAAAGTGGTCCTAGCTTTTCTTTCTCTTTCTCTGGCTAGGATCTCTTCTGCAGTCCTTGGAGGCAGAACCTTGATTTGACCTTGTGTATCTGTGGTGATTGATACAGGACCATTCCCATTTTGTATAACTTCCCAGATTGGATAGTCTGTATGGGCCAAATAATGTTCCATTTTCATGGCCCATATATCGTATTCTCCCTTTTTGAGAATAGGAAGTTTGATGGTTGATACAGTATGAGGAGTTTGTTGTGTTGGTGTTTGTGATGATGATGGTGGTGGTGGTGGTGGTGGAATTTCATCTTGTGAACCAGACATGATTAGTTTTGTAAGATAGAGATTTATAACTGGTTTTTGTTCTTCTTACTCAGAGTTTCTCACAGGCTCTGATACCACTTGTGAGTCCCAAACTGAACAGATCTTTGCAGCCTGCTAAGGGTGATAGCCAACTTGTATAAATACAGATTGACTATATAGAAACACTGACTATGAATACCAATTGTATATGCGGAATCTACACAATAGTATTAAGAAGAACAATGAATAAACTAAACTTGATTTCTATTAATCTGTTAAAGTGATTACAGATTACTAACTATGAGATATGATTGTATGAGATGTATATTTAACTGATGTCTCTAACTATGCCATGAGGGTTCCTTTTATAGACCAAGGATAAACCCTAACAGGCTTACAAAACGCATAAAAGATAATACATATCTTTTCCTATAATATCTCATACATATCTCTTAAACGGTACTAACTATTTTCTACTAACGGTACTAAGTATCTGATCAGTACTTAACACTTTGTACTGTCAGTACTAACTATAACTATCGGTACTAAGTATTATCACTAATGGTACTAAATCAGGAATGAATAATTCCCAACAGTTACCATCGTCTGTTATCAGTATTTGGAACGTTGACGTTCTTCCTCGACTCCCTATGTTTTGTTCCTTACTCCTTTAGTTCAGTCATGGGTGGTTGTTTGTCGTGGAGTGGTACGCAATTGTGTTCGTGATCTCTTACAGAATTATGAGGTTCTTTACAGAGCTACGGAACTCGTGTCCCTTGTGAGGTTGCAGAACTTACATTCCTTGCCAGGCTTGTGCTCCTTGCGGAGTGGTGGAACTTATGTTCCTTGCCGGTCTTGGGCTTTCTTATTGGGCCTGGATCGCCTGTTCGTCGCATGGTACTGTACGTCATCATGTCCCCCCAGTCTAGTGTGTCTTACGCGCTTGCGGAAGATGTTTCTAGACTCAGGTCTGCTTAGTGTCTAGCGGTCAATGGCTCCTTGTGCTTCCTTCGTACGTTTTTTAGTAGGTACCCTTGGGTGACGTGGCTTGCTCCTGGCCACGTGATTTATGACTGACGTGACATTCTGTTAGGCAAGCGAATCGTCAAGACTGTTCATTACCCTCTTTCTTAGCCGCTCGATGGGAGATGTGGACACGTGTCTCCATCCTGGCTTTCTAGGGCAAGTTTCTTAGTAGTGGGTATAAATACCCTATATTTTCACTGTGCCTTTTTCACTGTGTTTTTTCTTCTACCATCTCTGTAAAAATAACATTCGTTTGTTCCGCCGTCTTTGTTTATATTCTTCCCAAGTGGGTTTCTTATAGCATGTCAGGTCTCATTCTTTGCTCTCTTTTTTCTTGAATCATGGTTACGCATACTATTGACACTGTTACGTCAGTCCTAACTCAGCGAGAGTTGGATCATTTCTATAATACATATAACATCTCGGCTAATCTGGGGTCAGAGCTGCATGGTCGCGAGGATACGATCAGGGATGCTCCTGTGGGGAAGATAGGTATTTACACGCGGTTTTTGAAATTTGCCAATTTTCGCGTGCCATTGTCTCGATTTCTTCTTCGTGTTCTGGAGTACTATCAGATTAATTTTTCTCAGTTGTTTGTCCTTGGTGCTACCAAGGTGAGTCATTTCGAAATTATGTACCGCGTGCTTAGTTATCGGCCTTCGCTCGGTATGTTTCGTAGGTTCTATGTGAATTTCATTAGTAATGGTTGGATGTCTTTTTCGAGGCGTGGTCCTACGCCATGTTGTTTGTCGAAGTTTGATTCTTTGAACAATTGAAATGATCATTTCTTTTGGATTGATGCTTCTATTTGTCCTATTTATGTCCCTCGGCACATGGGTGCGTCTATTTTGAAAGATCCCCTACCTTCTGACGATCGCATCAATGCTGAATTGTTAGCTCTTCTTGACCATCATCGTACTATTATCAGGTGGTACCCTAAGACGTTTTTGTGTCTTGTTGGATTAAGCCGTTCGTTTGACGATGCTCTTGTGCGTCCTACCCTCTTGCACGATGATGGGAGTGGTGGGTTGCGGCTCTCCATGTGATTATTCTTTGTTTTATTCTTTTTTTTTGTTTTGTAATATAATATATAAAATATAATTTATATATATATATATATATCATCATTCAATTAGTAGTATATATAATAATATATATATGTGTGTGCCTGTACTCATTAAGTCTTCTAGTCTGCAGATATGGGTCTTCTTGATTTTGTAAAGTCTGCCGATCCGTTCAAGGTGAAGACTAGGGAGAGGACCCTTGCTGAAGGAGAGGTTCCCCTTAATAATGAAACTGTGAATATGATTGTTCTTCCTTCTGCTGATATTATTCAGATCGTGAATCATACCATTGTGGATGAGGTGAAAGAGCATGCTGGCAAGAAGAAAAGGGTTGTTTTTTAGGAGCTTCCTACGAAGCGGCTTAGGAGTGATGCGGCTTCGGCTTTTGAGGCCGTACCCACTAATAGCGGTAAGAGTCCGACTACTTTAAATAGGCTTGAGCTACAGAGTAAACTGGGTGGTTTTGGGTCAAGCTCTGTTTCACCTCCTGTAGAGGAATTTGTTTCTTCCTCAGTTACTCCTACTCCTGAGCCTGATGCTTATGAAGGTTCTGGTTCTTCTCAGGATGGGGGTGTTCGGACACGTCGTGCCTCTATGGGGATTGTTGTATCTTCTAGTTCTGGGCCTGAAGATGAGGTCGCTGCTCCTAGGGTTGAGGATATTTCTATAGGTTCCGAGTTTCGTTTGCGGTATGAGCATGAGATTATGACAAAGGAGAAATTTCAGAAGAAGTTCGCTGATACTTATGCGGTTGTTCAGCATCGTGATGCGAAGATTACTATTCTTAGGACTAGGTTGGAGAAAGCTGAGCATGATGTTGCGGAGGTTATTCACTCTGTGGTCGTGTCTCTGAGTTAGAAGCTGGGGTAATGGTTAAATCTTAGGAAGTTGGTACTTTAGGTACATAAAATGTTGAGCTATTGAACAAGGTTTCAGCTCTTGAGTCTAAACGTGGGGAGTTGAAAAGGCATGTTATTAAGTTAGGAGGTGATTGTGAGCGCCTATGGAAGAAGGCCGCTGGTGAAGCTAAGTTGCGGGAAGAGTTAAAGTCTTTTGAGGATGCTGAGGCCCGCCGTTTTGAGCAGAAGTCTGCCGAGCTGGATGCTCGTATAGCGGACGTCAGGCGTGATATGGATAATAACCTATATCCTCATATGTTCACCGCCATAGTTGGGCGTAGGTGGCTCTTGAGCCATGGTGTGCGTCTTGCGGTGATGAAATGTGCTCAATCCGCCAAGTGTCAATCTGCATTGGGTAAGGTCATTACTTTAGCTGTCAATAAGGGAATTCAGGAGGGCTTAGAAGCTGGAACTAAGCATGGGAGGTCCGGGCGAACTTTAGCTCGGGTGAAGGCTTATAACCCGGGGTTAAGGATGACTTTGTGTCTGTTGTTACCGATTTTGAGAATGTCTCCTTTGGTTTGTTAGATGAGCTGGAGTTGTTGAAGGACTCCCCTCTTGCATCTATTATGTTTGCCTTGGTTTTAAAATATGCTCACGGTAATGTTGTTTCTACACCTGAGCTCCAGCGGTTCTAGCCTTCTCTTGATCAAGTCACTATTCCTATTTATTCATAGTCTAGCTCCGTGAGTGACGAGGTGTTACTGTCTGAGGTTATCCTTACTGTTCGTGTGGCTGCAGAAAAGAGGGGGTTGTGCCCGCCTCTATTGGCTGGGGCTTCCGGCTCTGTTCCTCTTCCTGGTTTATCTCTTGGCGTTGCAGACTATCAGGTTTTTTTTGATGATAGGGGGTCTGCTACTCAGCCGCCTATTGTGCAGGCACATGATGACTTGTTTGATACATCTGTCTTGGACGGCGTTGGTGCTTAGTTTGTTTGGTTTGACATCCTATCATTTTTTATATTTGAGCCCATTTTGACTATGGTGCTTTATATCATGAACCTCCTTGTGAAGCTTTTTTACTCTTTTAGGTAAACTATCTTTTTAAGGTTTGCGTGTGGCCGTCTGTGGCTGCTCGCTAGTTTTTGTAGGTAACAGGCTCGTGCCGTTAGTTATCTGGCCTCTTTGCTGAATTTTTCTATGTTTTTGCTATCCGTGCGTGTGGCCGAACGTGGATGTATCTGATGTAATAGATGTAGCCGTTATTAATGAAATTGTATCTTTGTTAGACACTATTCAGCCGTTTGGCTATTGTATTGGGCTTGCAATCCGCTTACGTTTATAGAGTTAATTTTTAGGTTACTCAGCCTTATTTGTTTTTTTTGACAAATAGAGTTAATTATAGGGCCATACTCGTTCCCGTGACATATGTGGTCATGTGCATGTGTGCGCGTCTTACCGTATGCATAAAATATATAAAAAGAAGAGAAAAGGGGGGACGTTTCGTTTGAAAATTTTGAGAAGGTAGCTAGGCTTCATATGGCATTTTAATAAAGGTCATTACATAAAGTTAAATGAAAATTACCCCAACCGCTAGTGCGGTTTTACATTGGCGGGGGTGCTTACATGATAGGAAATTAAAGGTAACACTTTTTCAGGTCTTGGACGTTCCACTTGCGCAAAAGTATGTCTCCGCTTCCGTTCCTAAGCTTGTATGCTCCTTTCCTGAGTGCTTCTATCACTTCGTATGGTCCTTCCCATTTTGGAACCAGCTTTTCGCTTTCTTTGGCGCGGCTCGCTTCGTTGCTACGGTAGAAAAAATCCCCCGAACAGAAGCTTATGTTGCAGGCTTTTGCATTGTAGTATTTTTCCATCCAGGATTTGGTTCTGGCCTCTCTAACCGCTGCCCTTTCTCTTCTTTCTTCGAGGATGTCCAGGTTTAGGAGTAGTCCTTCATCGTTTCCAGCTTGGTATACTTTCGTACACCTTAATCAAGATCAAGGCAAGACAATACCTATCTCCTGAACTTCCGTGGGGTAGGCGGGGTGGGGGTAATTACTAGGCACCCCAGAACTGAAGAACTTCAGCTAAGTTGCTGCAGTACATGCGTCAACGTAGGGGGAGAGGAGGTGGGAAGAAATAAACTAGAAAAATTAGAGTAGGAGAGAGTTAGGGAGTGAGTCCTACAACCGTTTCCGCTTGGTAATACATTCAGTACCAACCTTATTCAAAAGATCAAGACAATTACACCTAAGAATTAACGGGTAAATTACAAGAAGTCATTCCTAGAACCATGGTTTCTAGGACTGACATCTGTACAATACCCCGTTTAAAACCTCACTAATCATGGTGTATTGTCTTGCCTTGATCTTGATTGTGCGTGCCTTTTTTGTTTCCGCTGGTAAGGTTCCTTCCGTGAGGTATTCGATCAGCCGTGTCATCCAGCAGTACCCCTCTTCTTCCAATACTGCTAGGATTTCCCTCTCTTATATTGACTTTCTTTTGAGGGTTTCTACTAGGACTTGTTTGGTGAGATAAGCGAAGCTGGTGGACGCGATCTTGCTCAACGCATCTACTTTCTTATTCTCACTTTGTGGCACCTGCTCAATTGAAAATATTTTGAAGCTTTCGATCAGTGATTTGGCTTTTTCTAAATACTGAGTCATGCTTTGTTCTTTTGCTTCATACAACCCATTGATTTGGTTTGCTACGAGACGGGAATCCACTTTGGCTGTTAGGTTCTTTACCCTATTCTGCTATCAGCAGGCCAGCTATTAGGGCTTCGTATTCCGCCTAGTTGTTAGATGCATCAAATTCGAACCTTAGTGCATAGGTGAATTCCTCGCCTTATGGGCTTGTGAGGATAAGTCCGACCCCTGGCCCCTCTAGGTATGATGATCCGTCCGTGAATGGGGTTCATGGATCGGGAACTGTTTCTTTGGCTTGTACTTCTGCTGATGGTCCCTCCTCATCTAGTTTTTCTGCGATAAAGTCGGCCAAGATTTGACCGCGGATTAGCGTCCTTGGCCTGTATATGATATCGAATGCTTCTAGCTTAAACTTCTATTTTAGCATTCTCCCTGTGTTTTTGGGTCGTGACAGGATCTGTTTTATGGGTTGGTCCGTGATTATCGCAACCGAGTGTGCTTGGAAATACCTTTTCAGCCTTCTTGTGTCGTGCACTAATGCTAAAACCACTTTTTCTATCAGATTGTAGTTTATCTCTAGGGCTTGCAGAGCACGGCTGATGAAATAGATTGGTATTTGTCGCGAGTCCCTTTCTGTCAAAAGAACTGTGCTTATCGCCTCTCTGGCTGCGCATAGGTACATTGTCAGCTCTTCTTTGGATTTTGGTGCGGTTACCATAGGCAGTTCCGCTATACATTTCTTCATGTTTTGGAACGCTTTTTTCGCTTCTGGTGTCCATTGGAAGTCGCTCTTTTTTAAGCATTTTTTTAGAGTTTTGAAGAAAGGGAGTGACTTTTTCGCGGACTTGGACATGAATCTGTTCAGACTTGCCAGCTTTTCGTTTAGGCTTTGAGCCTCTTTCAGTGTTTGGGGTGATTGTAGCTTCACTACTGCTTCCACTTTTTCTGGGCAGGCCTTGATCCCCTTCATGCTGACTATGTGACCTAGGAATGCTCCTTCTTTCGCACCAAATGTGCATTTTTTAGGATTGAGTTTCATGTTTATCCTTCTCAGGTTGTGAAATGTTTCTTCGATGTCTCTGAGTATCTTGCCTTCCGTGTGGCTTTTTATCTCCAAGTCATCCACATATACTTCCAGGTTCTAGCCAATCTGGTTTTTCAAATGCCTTATCCACGAGCCGCTGGTAAGTTGCTCCAGCGTTCTTGAGGCCGAACGGCATTTTTGTGTAGCAGAAGACTCTTTGGTTGGTGTGGAAAGCCATTTTTTCTTCGTCCTCTTTCGCCATCTGTATTTGGTGGTATCCCTTGTAAGCATCCAAGAAGCACTTGAAAGGGTATCCACAGAGAAATTCAACTCTCTAGTCGATTTCTGGAAGGGGGACTTTGGGCATGATTTATTTAAATCTGTGAAGTCTACGCATATCCTTCAACTACCATCGTGCTTTTTTACCATGACTGGGTTTGAGAGCCAGTCATGGTAATGCATTTCCCTCATGATTTCTGCTTCCACCAGCTTGGCGACTTCCTCCTGGATCGCTTTGTTCCTATCCGGTGCCTGTCCCCTTCTTTTTTGCCTTATGGGTTGGCATCCCTCGCGAATGTTTAAACGATGTTCCGCTAAGGAGCTTGCGACGCCGGTCATGTCTGCCAGTTTCCAGGCAAATACATCTAAGTTTTCTTTTAGCAAGCTGCACAGTTTCATTCATCCTTTTTGGATAGGCTTCTGTCGATCATGACGGTTTGATCCGGATACTCTGGGTGGATTGCTACTTTAGATCCTTCTGTGACTACTAGTTCCTTGGGCGGGCAGACGTCCTGCGCTTCTGTTACGATCCTGCATTCCGCTGGTATTATGGTTTTGTTGTGGATCGTCACTATTCCTCCTTTTACCGGGAATTTTAGCATTCCGTGAGCAGTAGATGGGACCGCTTGGATTTTTCTGAGACCTGGGCGGCCGATGATGCCGTTGTATAGTGACGGGGACCTAACAACCATGAAATTCATCAGGGCATTTGCTGAGTGCTCTTCGTCTCCCAGAGTTACCATTAGCGAGATTTGCCCTAGCGGCCAGGATATTTCGCCGCTGAACCCTAGGAGGGGAGTTGTTGCTGGGACCATTTTTGTTTTTTATTTTTGGGTGAAGCCTGTTGAAGCAATGTTCATATAGCACTTTTGAGGCTGATCCTTCGTCTACATACATGCGATGGATGATATGGCCTTCTACTTCCGCTTTAATCACAATTGGCGTTTCTTGTCTGCTGTTGTCTCCTAGTGCTGAGAAAGAAATTTCTTGGTCCGTGGAGAAGCTCTTAGTGGTCTTTTGTCTTGTTATTCGTTGCCAGGGCTGGACCATGAAAATTGACGTAGCTTTTTCTTTGTTGGGAGCTTCCCCTTTCTTTGCGGCTTTCGCATGCTCTCCTCGTTTTCCTCCTTATTTTATTTCTTTTACCAGGTGCAACAGTTGTCCTAACTTGACCGCTTCTTCTATTTGCCTCCTTAGGTGGATGCACTCGTCTGTGTTGTGTCCTTTATCGCTGTGGAACTCATAGAATATGTTCTTGTTCCAGTTTTTTACAGGTCCGGTCATAGGTGGCGGGGCCTTGAATTTCACGGTGTCCATCGCTAGGATCTCCTTTGGTGTCTTTGTGAGAGGTGTGAAGCGATCTTGCCGCCTGTTCGACTTTTGTTGGCTTTTGAAATCGAGTCTTTTTGTCAAAGTTCGGTCTATGACTGGCCTCATGATGCGTTCATGCTGGCGGCGCTTTTTTCTTTGATTGGTTAGCGGCGGCTACCTCTCCTCTTAGAAAAGCTGTTGTTACGCTCGTCATTTCATCTACGGACTTTGGTATGTTGTCGTTCAACTTTTTGATTAGATCCGGGTTGGTGATTTCGTCCATGAATCCTAATATTTTCATGCACTCTGGTGCTCCGCTGACATGCATACTTTTCGCTTTGAATCTTTCCATGAAAGCTTTCGTCGACTCTCCCTCCCTTTGCTTGATATGATGAATTTCCATGGGATCCTTATGTACTTCTTTTGTTGCGAGTAGTTCCCTAGGAACGTTTTCCATAGCATTTCATAGTTGTCAATGGATTATGGGGGAGTTTGTCAAACCAAACCCTGGCGGGGCCAATGAGTGTCGAATTGAACATGTGGCACCAGGTTGGCATGACCTACCGCTCTATCTTTGCCGCAGCTTGGAAGATCTTAAGGTGGTCGTCTGGGTCTCCGGTGCCATCGTACGTTTTTTCATTGACTGGCATGCGGGTCCTTTTTAAGACCTCAAAATTTTGGATCCTTGCCTTAAATGGGTCAGTTTCTTCACACAACCATGGTTGGGAGAGGTCGTCTTCGTCGTTTGACCTATGCTTTTTGGACTTCCAGTGTCCGCCCTGGTCATGGTCGTTTTCTGAGTCATACAGCTCTTTAGTTTAGGTATACGACATGCGGCTTTCGCGGTCGGCGGTGTTCCATTCTTCTTCGATTTCTTGCTGACGTTTGCTAGAACACGTAACGTAGCTTCGAATGAGTTCCCTAGCGTCCTTCCTTCTTTGGCTTGGGGTTTTTGCTGACCTGCTGGTACTCTTTTTTCTATTCGCATGCCCGTGTTGTGGTGCGTTGTCTGGTCCCAGCTGCGAGTGTATGTCTCTTTTCTTTTCTCCCAATCGCTTGAAAACGTTTTTATCTCTAGGGCCTAGCCTAGTGAATACCGTAGCGCTCACTGGGCTTCTTTTGCAGGTTGGCTTGTCCCTTTCCTGCCTTAGCCTGAAGAATACGCTCGCAGTCTGCGAGGAACGTGTCCCTCTTGACGCGGTGACTGGGCTTTGTCTTCTCTTCTTGGGCCTCTTCTTTCTTGACGCGGTGACTGGGCTTTGTATATGCAGTAGGGTTACTTAAAAGTCAGGGATTGGGGCAAGGCTCATATTTAATGGGCTGTTACAAGCTTTAAGTTTTAATAAATTGTTACAAGTTTTAGGTTTTAATGGGCTGTTTCAAGTTTGCATGTGATTTAAATGAGATGTATAACTAGAGGTTACAAATATTAGAATATAAAGGCATCCACTATGATCATTTCAAGAAAAGGTTTAAAACACATGAAAAGGTTTATACTTTGTTTTAACCATAGTGAGTTTATGTTTTATATCCATGTAGAATGAAAAAGTCTAAGATCTTGGACCTTTTCATAATTTAATGCATGTGTAATTGTTAACTATTTTATAAACTAGAAAATGTTTATCCATATTGGAACAAGGTTTATAAAATCAAAAGCTTTGTAAATTAATGATTTTATAAATGTTAGACCTTTTAAAAGGTCCATCATAGTGGATGCTCTATGATGTACATGTGTGTAAGTGGAAGTATAATTATGTAAGAGATGTGTAAGATGTAATTTTTATGCGACTTACAATGTACTACTCCCTTCGTACCAAAATTATTGTCCATCTTTCCTTTTCGGTTCGTCCCAAACATATTGTCTACTACTATATATAGTTGTTGGAATTGCTTAAGTTTACTATATTACCTTTAATCAAAATTGTTATTTACAAAACTCTATAAAAACATTAAATAATTGTCAAAGGGTAAAACTGTCCTTTTTTTTTTACTTTTGCAAAAATTCAAAGCAGTAATAAATGCATTTTTCTTAAACTATGTAACTTTTGTCTAGTGACAATAATTTTGAGACGGAGGTAGTATTTATGTGACTCGTATTTTTTTGTCTTTTTGTGTACTTTTTCTTTTTTTTTTTCACAAAAAGATTAAAAAAAATACAAGTCGCATAAATAGTAAATCGTCAGTCGCATAAAAAGTACATCTTACACATGTGTGTTTGCTACTTACATTATTATACCTCTAAGAGCCCCAGGTGTCATAACATCATAACACCAAAAAAGGACTGCCACGTCAGCTTTAACACCATAACACTAACACTCAATAAAACTCCTCTAATCATAACATCAATATAGCACCACTTTTTGGGCCTCACTAATTTTTTTTTCATAATTTTAAAACTAAATAAATTTATTTCATTCACAATTTAAAACTAATTTTTTATTTTTTAAATTAAAATTAAAAAAACAAAAAACATTATTAAACAAAAAAAACCCCACCTTTTTAGTCATCTTCCTGTGAACGCACACATAGTAAAACATTACACACACACACACTACACACACACAATCAACACACACACACAAACTAATTTAAAACGAAAAAAAGAAGGAAAAAAGAAGAAAATCGCAGCGTTATGGCGTGTTTGTGTTAACACCGGCACCAACGCCGTGCCCCTCACCCACTCTCCGGTGTGATAACGCCGGAAACGGCGTTGGTTTGACACCCAACGTCGTTACCGTATCGTGCCCTCTAAGAATTAGATAAAGGGGACACTTGTCAATATATTGTTGAAGTCGCATAAATTGTATAAGTTGCATAAATCACATAAGAAAATGAGTTTATTTTGGGACATTTGACAAACCACTTTCATCTATGAAGCATTTTGAGAATCAGCCCTTAAATTATACTAGTATCACTTAAATTTCGGTATATAATCAGACATCAATTTAATCCTCCAATTATTTTTTAAATTACACTTTATATACAATAACATTACACCTGCGTTGCATAAATAGATGTATATAACTTATACTTAGGGCTGAGCATCAGGTTAAAATTAAACAAAATCGAACCGAAAACCGACTTTTAGGAAAACATGAATCGAAAACTAAACCGAAGTGAACCGAGCAAAACCGAAATCGAACAGAACCGAGCAAAACCAAACCGAATAGATAGTTTAGGTGTATTTTTCTTGGTTTTAACCCGACGGAACCTAACTGAGCAAAA
>BQNB010021592.1:22029-52395 GCA_026074375.1 Tanacetum coccineum
GGATGGGATACATTTGGGTGGTGACTTTGGGTGAATTTGGGGTGGAAGGGTTAGCTAATTACTTACACGAATACACTTTGGTTTGGTTGTTAAGCCAAGACTCGGACGAAGATCTACAAACTCTACATCAATCTCTTTCTTTTTCTTTTCTCTTTTTTTGAATAACATAATACATCATATGGGGTTTATAATACGTACCCCTACACTTGAGCTTTTGTATGCTCGATATTTACAATCTAAATAATGACCCGATTTGAGGTGGATCAAAATAACTTGGAGATCATTTGACAAACATATGGGGGTATTGACTTAACTTTTCTTCCCTATTCTTCCGCGAAATAAATACTACCATGAATCTCAATCGTCCCAAAACTGTATTTACAAGGATAATGACTTAGCAACCGTGTACTTAAATAATTAACTTAGGTTATCACAATAATGTACTAAAGGTGAGTACATATAAGGTAGGCTAAGGCTTTTTGGGTGAAACGATTGTTTTAAGGGTGACAATGCTTTTCATTAATAGTCCGGATTAACCAGAAAATTACGAGAACCGTGAAAAAAGATAGGCTAGTAGGGTTGTACTAGGGTATCCTGCACTAAAGGTGAGTGCATGACAAGGGTGTAGGATAGTTATATGATCGGTGTGACGATCATAACAATTATAGGTTTAAAACATGGGTTAATCCTAATGCCTCTTATCAAGTAAATCCTAATACTTACTATGCGGTCTCAGGATGTATCACAAAAACAAGTTCTAGAATTTAATATGCTACCGGTACACTCATATGAATTTTACTAACACCAGACATTCCAGAAAAGGCGACAAGGCAATGCATACATGGCCGTAACGACGGAATAGACATTGTTAGGAATTATTGTGAACAGACTTAAGTCTGGTAGTTATAGAGTTAAGTCTGGTAGACATAGTTAAGTCTGGCAGTACTATAGTTAGTATTGGTCTCATATAGTTAAGTCTGTTTATGTAACAGAATAGTGATAATAGTTATCTTAGAGATATCTTAGGAAAGGATATGCATTATCCTTTCACATGTTTGTAAAGCCCATTAGGGTTTCCTTGGTGTATAAAAGGAACCCTACGGCACAATGTTTAGTATGAGATTGAAATAGAATTCTAATAGAAATTAATAGCAAATAGCAAAGTTTTACATTGTGTTCTTCTTAGTACTTGTGTTAAGATTCCGCATTAGCACATAGTATTCATAGTCATTGTCTCTCATATAGTTGATTTGGATTTATTCAAGTTAGCTATTGTCTTACAAAAGGCTAAACAGATCCAAGACTTTGGACCTACAAGTGGTATCAGAGCCTCTAGAGGGACTCTGAGTAAGAAGAATCACAAGAACACAAACAATCACTTTCAGATCTAGAAAAATGTCTCAACCTGCTAATGATGATTTCTCTCAACATCTTAGTGATGATGAAGCATCATACCATGAAGATGCATCAGAAAATGGTACTGCAACCAATAAACCAAAACAACAACAACAACAACTCATTCCTACAACACTATCTTCAAATATCAAACTCCTAATTCTGAAGAAGGATAAGAGCATGATATAAGGGCTATGGAGATGGAGCATACCTTGAATATATTGATCATGATAGTTTTGAAGGTGTAATTCAGAATGGAAATTCAAAAGGAAGGAGAATATCAACTGGATAAGATGGTCGGTTGTAGAATACTGTTCACCGTATGTGGTGCAAAATTCATGTTGTTGAAAAGGAAAGGAAGGCTAGAACCATCTTACTTATGGCCATTCCCAAGGAACTATGAGAAGATTTTAAGTGATTTGCATGGACGATGCAAAGTAAATTTGGGAAGCCATATGGACTAGAGTTTGGTTGGTAATGCAAATTCAAGAAAAATGCATAAAGCGTTTTTTAAACAACGTTTGGCATTTATAATTCAAGTTCAGACCTGGGTTAGAAAAAGGGATATGACAGGTTCCAACAATTCTCTCAAGTTGGGATGACCCATGTGTTAGAAGTATCAACTGAGGGGATGCAAATCACAAGTATTTAGAGCTTTGCCCATAGCTTGGTTCGTATCTAGCAATGACTAATGAGAAACCATACCAGATTGCCTGACACTTTGCCATTGATGCTTGTTATAATAGCCTTAGGGTTTTTGAGCAGAACTCTCAAGTACTCAACATCATCTGCAAATGCTCAAACGTTGCTTTTGTTTCACACAGTAAGAGCTTGGCACTAATTAAGGTTTTTAAGTCGGGTCATACTGTTGCCTACAGTATTGTATCTCCTACTTCTTTCAAACAATATTCAAGAAAGAGAAGTTTCCTGCTTAAGTTTTGCTTGTGGAAAGTTAGTATTCACTCTTTTCCAAGCAGTCTGTAGGGGGGGGATTTTTTTAAAGACTTGCCATTCATGAAGACCTAGAACAGATTGTGATGTGGACATTGAGGAGATGGGTCATTAAACTGGTTTGATAGCAATGATGCTATTCGAATGAAGTTCTACAAAAAGACAAGATGGAGAGTCGGATTGATTGGTGGGAAACAAACCTATTGGTTTTTTGACAAATAAGAAGCTTAATGTTTACAAATGTCCACACTGGTCATTTTGCTAGAGAATGCCCATACATAGGGACAAATAATGGAAAGAAGGGAGACTCTTTTTATCAAGATCAAGGAGCTGGAAAGAAAGAGTAGAATCAGAACTGTCTACTGACTATGGATGATGGTGTTGTCATTGATCGAGAAACTACAGTAGAGGAAGAAGAGACAACATGCACTCATGGCATCAAATCTCAAAATAATTGGTATCATTATGTTCTAAAACTTGTATTGATTCATATAATAAGCTTAAAACACTGTGTGATGAACAAACGAATCAATTAGGTGAACAAGAAGCAAAAATACTTGCCTATACTCTAGCTGTTAAGAAATTAGAAGCTCAAGTTGTTACTTTTCAAATGGCAACCAATTATCTCTAAATGAACATCTTACATTTTAGGCAAATGAAATATATGCAAAAGATGAAAAGCTTAAAAAATATAGGAGAATAGGAATGAAAGTTGTAAAAGAAAAGGAACAATTGCAGAAAATAGTAGATTTATGGAAAAATTCTTCTAAAAACCTTTGGAGATTAGTTGATTCAGGTATGACTTCAAATAGTAGAGTTGGATTAGGATATGAAATACAATCAAACAATGAAGTTTTAAGCTATGAGGAAGAAATGAATCGTACTGTGTTTAAGTGTACAGAAGGAGATTTTCTTAACAAATCTTTGTACAGTAGATTTACAAAGACTGATAGTTTCAAAGGAGTTCCACATCCATTAACCAGAGACTATACTCCTAAACCACAAGAGTAAATTGATGATTCTTTATATGTTTATGGTAAAAAAGGACCTTAAAAGCCTAAAATTAGCGACTCAGATGACAATTCCACTAAGCATTCTACCTGTCAATCAAATGACAGTGAAGGATCTTTTGGAAATCCCTTTGAGCACTCTTTTGAGACTGAATCAGAAAGTTATAAAGTGTAACCGAATGAGATGTTACATCGAAGTTATTACAGCACAATGAAAAAGCTTTTCTGAATCAAAAGAAGTTGGAATCCTAGTTGTGTACACACGTTAAAAAACGCCTAGGAAACAACATGAAAAATCAAAAGACACATGATGTTAAAGGAAAGTATTGGAGATGAGAATTGTCGGGGAAAAGAGAACTAGGAGAAGGTTATCTTTCATCAAGAAAGTGTTTTGTTGTTGTGGCAAGCCGAAGTCATTTGATCAAAGATTGTGTACTATTATGAAAAGAAAATTGCAAGATTGAGGCCGAGTTTAAGAAACAAAGGGTTTTTAATACTAGTAACGGGGTGGCAAAACCAGTATGGAATAATGCAAACATGGTTAATCAAGCTAATCACTTTGTACCTAGACCAGTACAACTTAATGCTATTAGGCCTAATGTTAATACTGCTAGGGCAAATGTTAATTATGTCAAGTCTAATGTTAATTATGTTGGCGAATGTTAATTTGTCAGGACCTAATGGTTTAATTACTGGTGATTTAAACAACAGTACCTACTGTAACTCAAACTGTTTGTCCTGTAAGACTCCCAGGTGAATAAGTTTAATCAAAAGGAAGTTATTTTTCAAATTACATTCCCTGTGAGAAAGAGCAAGAAGACCATTGTTAGAAATACAGCAAGAATGACTTATTCTTATGCTGTAAAGGGAAATTAGGGCACTGCTGTTAAGACCTCTGTTGAAATGAAATTATCGAAAGATCTTTGAAGCAATGATCAAACAAAAGAGCTATGCAGGAAATAGGTCTTTTATTATCTTTAAGAAACAAGTAAACAAAAAGCTCTCAATATATTAATTCGATCCTCTAATATAGTGATGGGAGTTTTAACTTGAAGCTACATCAATGGTGAGATGTGGGTAAAACTCAAGTGTGTATGTGAGTGAGGAAAGGTGCCCTGTAAACCTAGACCCTACCCCTTCTTTATATAATAGAGGTTACAAGGCTTACAATGGAAGCTTATTAGAGCTGTTTTGACCCACTAATTATATGCTCATAAAAGATTAATTAATGCCTCATAAAGACATTTTTTGTAAAGGAAAACTAAAACATTTAATTATATGGAAACTAAACATTTGAACTTTTTTATGCTCATTAGTTTCTTTAGCCAATCTCCTAGCATTTAATTCTTGATCATGTCCTGTCCTTAATGAATTCTAACAATTCCATCAATCCTTTTTTCCCCTAAACTTGAACGGGTAAACTTCGTTACCTTCAAGTTTCCATCGCGTTTCAGCTTGAGCACCAGGAGGATATATCCAAAACTTCAATGTCCATTGCTTGTCTTCTCAACGTACCAGGTACAAGAATCATCAATTAAATAAGTATAAAAACTTCCTATCACTCGAAAAGTGAATCATTGATAGGTATAGGTTTTTGAAAACTACCAGCCATAAACGGATTTGATGATTTGTCTTTTCACAGAGCCGTACCCTCCTGGATAGCCACTCTATGTTACAGGTATTTGAAATAGGAAAATGTTCAGATAAGATGTATCTGAAACATCATGAGAAACAAGTCGAAGATATCTTGAATTATTTAGATGAACTCTATCTTCACCGCATTGAGAGAATGGAAGAAGGACGTATAAATGGTAACGAACTGAAGACTGAACTCAAGGAAATCCGTATTCAGATTGTCAAACTTCAAAAGAAGCGGTTAGGGCAAAAGGATAAGATTGCCTTTGCTCACTACAGAATTTCCAATCTTGAACGAATCATTGAGAAAATCCAAGCTCGTCACCAAACAAATCAGGAAGATCTTTAGGATGTCATCTACCAGCTCAAAATCATCAACTCTTAAACTAGTTATAGCTTTATCCTAAGCCACGGGATGTGTGGTATAAATAAAAACGCTTGTCAAATCTTGACTATGTACAGTAAAAAGGCAAGTTATTTATAAAGGAAATCCCGTTTCATACCTTATTGTTTCCAACTTATCTCTCTCTTCCATCATCATCTCCATCATTTGTATCATTATCTCCGTCTTCATGAATCATACCATAACTTCTAAGTGCTTAAAATCCAAAAATAAGCATTTCTCTAAGCATTTTAAGCATTACATTTTCTTTAAAGTATTACTTTTCTAAACTTTTGATGTCATTCTTACTACATGTTCTCTTATGTTGATAGAATGCCTCCCAAAAGGACATCAACATCCGAAACACCAGCCATAACTTTAGATGCCATCCGGCAACTGATTACTGATCTTACTTCAGCCGTGGAAGCACAGACTGCTGCCATAGCAAGTGCTAGTAATCCCAACAATCTTACTGGAACTCCTGCAGTAAAAACGGGAAACTACAAAGAGTTTATCAGTTGTCAACCTTTCTGCTTTAATGGTACGGAAGGAGCAGTAGGCCTTATTCGCTGGTTTAAACGAACTAAATCAGTATTCTCATGAAGCAGATGTGCTGAGGAAAATAAAGTAACATTTGCTACTGGTACTTTAACTGATGATGCCTTGTCCTGGTGGAATGCACATGCCCAGCCTATGGGAATAGAGCAAGCTAATCAAATCACCTGGACTGAGTTAAAAAGGCTTCTGACGAACAAGTACTGTCCTCGAACTGAGATCAAGAAAATGGAAGATGAATTTTATGGTCTAACTGTAAATGGAAGTGATCTCAAGACTTATATTAGAAGATTCCAAGAATTAGCATTCTTATGTCCAAACATGGTGCCAAATTCTGAGAAACTTATGGAAGCTTTCATCGGGGGACTGCCGCAAAGCATTGAAGGAAACGTTACTGCTTCAAAACCTCAGACTCTGGAAGAAGCCACCAACATAGCTCACAGACTAATGGACCAAATAATAAAGCGTAATTCTGTGCAAGAAACCAATGATCACAAACGAAAGATCGATGATAGAAGGAACACCACCAACAACAACAACTACCCCAATGATCGCAACAACAATAACCACTCCAACAATCACATTAACAAAAATAACTACCCAAATAACCGTAACAATAACAACCGCAACAATTATCACCATCAGCAGCAAAATGGAAGGCAGGAAATCTTTAAGGCTAATGGAAACCGTGGATATAATGGACCTCATCCCCTTTGTAGGAAGTGTACTCTGCATCACACAGGACCGTGCACTGTTAGGTGTCAGAATTGCCACAAAGTAGGCCATCAGACTAGAAACTGTAGGAGCTAAAAACATCTATTTTCCAACATCACTCTATCTCTCAACTAAATCTCGAGACATGTAACATAAGTATCAACTCTTTTTCATATGTAAAGTTCGTATGTAAAGTTATCTATGAAATAATAAAGAGATAATTCCGTTACATCTTGTTATCTGGTGGTATCAAAACTCGACATTATTTGTCGATTCTATCATACTCAAACTCTAAATACTCTCCTCATACCTTTGCAACATAAATTTTCATCCTCGATTATATGGGCGTCAGTACAATCAACATCTCAATATTATCTAACCATTCATGATCATATCATTTTCTACACATTACCATATCATGTTTTTATGCTTAGGTAAGACGATTTATGATCATCTTATTGAAATGAATTAGAATGCTTCTTCATTTGAATAAGGAAATTATAAATCCCTGAACTATGAATTTATAAATTCTCAGTTACAAGGAGTTGGACGCTTCTTTTTGTAAGTGACTAATTATAAATAAGTAGGCTTAAGTATATAACATAAGACTGATAGTTTCAAAGGAGTTCCACATCCCTTAACTTGGGACTATACTCCTAAACCACAAGAGGAAATTGATGATTCTTTATATGTTTATGGTAAAAAGGGACCTAAACAGCCTAAAATTAGTGACTCGGATGACTCATCCAATGAGAATTCTTCCTGTCAATCAAATGATAGTGAAGGATCTTTTGGAAATCCCTCTGAGCACTCTTCTGAGTCTGAATCAGAAAGTTTAAGTGTACCAAAAGAGATGTCTACATCTAAGTCTGTTACAACTAATGAAAAAGTAATGTTTGAACCAAAATCAACATAAGTTGAACCTAGTTGTGTAACACACGTAAAAACTCCTAGGCAATAAATGAAAAATCAAGAGACACCTAAAGTTAAAAGAAAGAATTGGAATGAAATGATGGAAAGAAAACTAGAAGAAGGTTACTCTTTCATCAAGAAAAAGTGTTTTTTTTTTGTGCTAGCCTAAGTCATTTAATCAAAGATTGTGACTTTTATGGAAAAAAATGGCAAGAGAGGCTGAGCTTAAGAAACAAAGGGTTTTTAATATTGGTAACGGGGTGGCCAAACCAGTATGGAACAATGCAAACAGGGTTAATCATGCTAATCACTTTGTACCTAGACCAGTACAACTTATTGCTGTTAGGCAAAATGTTAATTCTGTTAGACCTAATTTAAATACTGGTAGGACAAATGTTAATTCTGTTAGGCAAAATGTTAATTCTGTTAGGTCTAATGTTAATATTGGTAGATTTAAACAACCAGTACCTACCAATAACTCAAACAGTTTTAGTCCTGTAAGACCCCAAGAGAATAAGTTTAATCAAAGAAGCCATTTTTCAAAATCATATTCACCAGTGAGAAGACCCATTGTTAGAAATACAGTAAGAATGACTTATTCTCATGCTATAAAGGGAAATTGGAGCACTACTATTAAGACCTCAGCGGGTTATAATTGGAGGAGATCAAGACCATACTCTAATTATAATAGTGGATCCAACTTTGTTAGAACTGTAAATGTTAAAGGACCACAAGGCAGACCCAAGCCTGCAAAGGCCTGGGTCCCTAAGAGAAACTAATTTCTCTTTTTCATGTGCAGGGTTATCCACTCAAGAACATGGAGGACAGAGGTATATTTGATAGTGGATGCTCAGGGCACATGACTGGTAACAAGGATCACCTGGATGATTTTGAAGAATGCAAAGGGGGATCTGTTACTTTTGGAGGTAGCAAAGGCTACATAACGGGTAAAGGCAGAATAAGAGTTGGTAATTTAGATTTTGATAGTGTGTCTTTTGTAAAAGAACTTGGGCATTTTAATCTTTTTTCAATATCACAAATATGTGATAAGCATCACAAGGTTCTTTTTACTGAAACTGAATGTCTTGTTGTGTCTCCTGACTTTAAAATGCCTGATGAAAATCAGATACTTCTAAAAGTCCCTAGGCAACACAATATGTACAGTTTTGATATGAAGACACCTTCTCTCACAAAAGATTATGCTTGTTTGATTGCAAAATCCACATCTGATGAATCTAAATTATGGCACAGGAGGTTAGGTCATATAAATTTTAAAAACTTAAACAAACTTGTGAAGGGAAACCTTGTAAGAGGTCTACCTTCCAAGGTTTTTAGAAATGACCATACATGTGTTGCCTGCCAAAAAGGTAAGCAACACAAGGCCTCCTGTAAGGCTAAATTAGAAAGAACAATCACTGAGCCATTACACACCTTGCATATGGATCTTTTTGGACCTACTTCTGTAAAAAGCATTAATCATGCAAGTTATTGCCTTGTAATTACTGATGATTGTACCAGATTTAGTTGGGTATTCTTCTTGGCTATAAAGGATGAAACTAGTGGCATCCTTCAAAACTTCATTAGACAAATTAAAAACCAGCTTAATCACGGGTTAAAATCATTAGATCAGATAATGGCACTGAATTTAAGAATAGGGATATGCTTGAATTTTATGGGAACAAGGGAATAAAACAAGTGTATAGCAATGCCAGAACTCCACAACAGAATGGAGTTGCTGAAAGAATGAACAGGACCCTAATTGAGGCTGCTAGAACTATGCTAGCAGACTCACTTTTACCAACTACTTTTTGGGCAGAAGCAGTTAGTACTGCTTGCTATATCTTTAATAGGGTAAGAGTGACTAAACCTCAAAACAAAACTCCTTATGAGCTTTTGTTTGGCCACAAACCAATTATTAGCTACATAAGACCTTTTGGGTGCCATGTTACCATTTTAGATACTCTAAGTGTGCTTGGCAAGTTTGATGGAAAGTGTGATGAGGGTTTCTTAGTTGGTTACTCACTAAATAGCAAAGCCTTTAGGGTATATAATTTAGTGACCAAAAAGGTAGAAGTAAATCTGCATGTAAAATTTCTTAAAGAAAAACCTAATGTGAAAGGAGTAGGTTATAGATGGATGTTTGATATTGATTATCTAACTGATTCTATGAACTATATTCCTGTGTCTTTGGAGAATCAAACTAACCCACATGCAGGTACTTCAGAAGTGACTAACAGTGCAGGTACACTACAAACTCCTAATGCAAATGCTTCTGAGGAAGAAGATGAGGCTGAGGAGCTTATTGTTGTGCCTACAGCAGTCAGGCATACTGCATCAAAAGTTGGACCAAGGAAGTCTTCTACTAATTCAAAGGCAGAGGAGTTTTTGACAGAGCTTCAAAACCTTAAAACACAAGAGAAGGAGGCTTATTCTACTGGCATTTCAGAAGATACTCCTGAAATTCTAGCTTTTAGAAGAGAATTGGATGAACTTGCTCAAACGCATTTAAGGGAAGTACCTAAGAACAAAGCTACCAGTACTAACTCAGTTAATTCTGGTAGTGGACAAGATAATACTCCACCTGCTGATCAAGATGATTCAGATATGCCAGAGCTCACAATCTTTAACAAACCTCAGAAAGGGATTTTTGATGAGGCTTCTTATGATAACGATCCATGATTTCAACAACTTACCAACAGAAGTAGCTGTTAGTCCTATTCCTACTCTTAGAATACACAACATTCACCCACAAAGTCAAATTCTGGGTGATCCTAAGTCATCTGTGCAAACTAGAAGCAGAGTGCAACAACATTCAGGAGCACATGCACTTGTAAGTTATATTCAAATGCAGCATGGGCAACTATTCACAACGATCAACCAACATTGTTGATTTTGCCTGTTTATCTCGGAGAAACCTAAAAAGATTTTGAACTCTAAAAGATGACAAAATTGGGTAGAAGACTATGCAGAGGTGTCTGTTACAGTTTAGGCTGAAACAGGTATTGGTCTAGTAGGATATACCTCATAGAAGAAAAGGTGATGGGACCAAAATGGGTATACAGAAACAAAAGGATAAAAAAGAGTAGTTGTCAGAAATAAGGCAAGACTAGTGCCCCAAGGTTACAGACAGGAAGAGGGTATTGACTATGATGAGGTTTTTGCTCCTGTGGCAAAGAATAGAAGATAATCAGGTTATTTTTAGCATTTGCCTATTTATGGGGTCATAGTATACCCAAACTTAAATGATGTAAAAAGTGCATTTTTATATGGCACTATCGATGAAGAGGTGTATGTTTCTCAACCTCCTAGTTTTGTTGATCCTGATCATCCTAAAAAGGTTTATAAGGTTGTTAAAGATTTATATGGCTTACATCAAGCTCCTAGAGCTTGGTATGATACTCTATCAACATTTTTAGAAAAACATGGATATAGAAGGGGTATGATTGACAAGACTTTGTTTATTAAGAAGGACAGAAGGAATATCATGATGGTTCAAGTGTATGAGATGATATCATTTTTTGGCCTCTACTAAGAAGTCTTGGTGTGATGATTTTGAGGCCTTGATGATAAGGCAGAATTCAAATAAGTTCTAAGGGTGAACTCATTAATTCTTCCTTAGATTGCAAGTCAGCAAAAGCTGTGTATATTTATATTTCTCAAAAAAGTATGTTGCAGACATGCTGAAAAAAGTTTGACATTGCAGCGTGAAAAACTGCAATAACCCCAAAATGGAGACCAAAGATGGCATTGACAAAAGGATGACGGATGACGGATGATAAGTGGATGTATACTTATACAGATCCATGATAGGTTCTCTCATGTATTTAACTGCCTCTAGGCTTGATATAATGTTTGCAGTATGTGCTTGTTCTCGTTTTTTCTGGTTACTAACAAGACTTCACAACTAAATGTTTGTCGAAGAGATTCTTGAAGTACCTTAAGGGCCAAAACCTAATTTGGGTTATGTAAAAAAATTTTTCCTAGAGACCTCATTCTTTTGACCTGGAAGCTTTCTCAGTAGTGATTAGCTGGGGCAAACCTTGACAGTAATCCTTAACTGGGCGGTTGTTAATTTCTTGGAAGCAGATACATTTCAATGGCTATGCATAAGAAGAAACAAACATAGGTGGTCACTCTACTAACAGAAGCTGAATTGTAGCTGCTGCAAGTTGTAAGTGGTCAAGTATTGTGGATTTACAGAAACATATGTTGGGACTTGGTTTCAATTTATTGATTAACCAAATCCACATTGATAATGAAAAGCACCATATGCATTGGAAGAATCCTGTGTATCAACTCCAAGCAAAAGCAATAAGAGATTAGACACCACTTTCTTACGAGCTTCATTATGAGAGAGTTATTAGGGTGAGAAAATTCACACTGACTGCAATGTAGCGACCTAATTGACCAAAGCTTTTGATGGACCAAGGTTCAATTTTCTTAGTGGTTTTGAATATTGGGTTGATTAATTCACATAGCTTACATTTAAGGGGAGGATTAAATGTATAGTTTGTAATCTAGTCATACTAGTTAGTAGAATTAATTATGATAGGTTATCTTTCTTTTAGTAGGTATTAAACTATACTAGATCTAGTACAATAGTGTCTTTGAATAGTTTTGTAGTATATTTTGTGTGTGGCTTAACGTTTTCAGGTTATACTTGGATTGCATTGGAGCATGGATTAAAGTTGAACTGAAGTTGTGCAAAAGTTAATTCTGGTATTGTCAATATTAATTCTGGTAGTTTACTAGTTAATCCTGGTAAGCTTTATTGAATAGTTCTAAACAATAAATTGTTAATACTGGTTGACCAGATTTAAGTCTGGTAGGCCAATATTAATCCTGGTTAGCTTATTGTTTAGTTCTGACAATAAATTGTTAATACTGGTTGACCAGATTTAAGTCTGGTAGGCCAATATTAATCCTGGTAACTAGTCGTTAGTACTGTTTGGTCTCACAACTTTGACTTTTCACTAAATATGACCGTTATAGCAAATTGCGGGGATATTTAAGCGGATAATGATACAAATTGGATATTTACTGTTTTATCTCACCCAAAATAGTTTTCTTCATTAAAAAGAGCCTATTTTCTCAGAGGAACAATGAAATTAATTATTTCTTCGCATCTAAAGCCAATTTAGCAGCTTATAAATCAGTTCTAAGTTACAAAACGACGTCAAACCCAGGTTGATTAATCACCAACAATCGCAACCTTTTATCAATGGCTTCCATGAAATTAATGAGACAAGCATATCCAAGTGGGATTCTTAAAGAAAACTTGAAGAAAGTGCAGGGTTTGCAAAGATAGTAGACTTCTTAAAAGGCTCGCATATCAAGTATGCCTTGACTCACAATCCTACTGTCTATGACTCCCTAGTCAAACAGTTTTGGCAGACTGTAACTGCTTAACTCTAGCTATTGGGACTCTAGAACTAAGAGCAACCAGAGATACTCTTGAGTATACAATCAATAAGGCATCTGTTTAAAGCAAGCTTCAATTAGCAGATGCTTCAGGGATTTCTATGTTGCCAAATACCGAGATTTTTGAGGGAATGGGGAATATAGGGTATCCAACTGATGGTTCTTTTACTTTTCTGGAAAATCTCTTTTCATACCCCATGGCAATTCTTGGTTCCATCTTATTTTACACTGCATAGCCCTAAAAAGTGGTGGATGGGATCAATTTGGTAGCAATTATTGCCACTTCTTTGAGTTGTCTTTCTACTGGCTGGGTTTATAACTTTTCAAAACTTTGATTTTTTTGTTGGAATGAAATGGTGGCTAATTTGAAAAGTAAATACTAAGTTTTTGACTGTACCCTCGCTTCCTACAAATGAATTTTTGGAAATTCAAAACTGAAAGCAAAAACACCCTTATTTGGCTTGTGGCCTTTGAACCAAAACAGATGTTTTGGAAACATGAAGAGGGGTTTTAGGGGGGGTTAACCAACGACTTTTATTACTGCTTATGTTTGCTTGTTGTTGACTTCAAAAACGCAGGTTCAAGCAGATCAAGCTAGTAACTCAATCTCAACCTATCATCCCTTACAGTTTCCACACCCACCCTACAATCTCAACCTGCACCAACTGATTCACATTCATTCACTTACCCACTGGAACTGAATCAACTTCTGAACCTTCATCACTTCTTCCTGCTCCTGACTTGAAACAGGAAGCACCCTTTGAGCAACTATCACCTGAACACCAACCCTCTTCACCTTGACATGTAATCTGCCATTTACAAACCCAAGGCTCTATCTCCACTCCATAAGGCAGAATAGAAAACATGGCACATGTTGTTGATGATCTTTTTTTCAACTCGTATCCACAGTTTATGCAGGATTTGTATGCTTGGAGCAAGGATCTCAAGCAGGACTAAGCACAGACTACTGGGAATGCAATAGTGAAGTTGGTGAATGAAATGTTAGAAAATGGAAAAAATGTTGTCAAGCTTAGACGAGTTGGTTCTCTCATGATTCAACTGATGTGGGTGCTGAATAAAATTCTTCCAAACAGGGGAGGAATTTAGACAAAAAGATGGAATCAGAAGTTTTTGAGACTCGCCCAACAAGGCAAATCTTCAGAGATAGAAACAAATTAGTCCTCAAGGTTTAGAAGCAGCTGAAACTCTAGCTGAAGTCCTTAGTCAAATCAAGACCAAGAGGAGAAATGTTAAGACTGGAGTAAGGAGAAGACTGGATGCTGAAGATGTTAGTACTGGTTTCGAAGGTTTCGAAGATGTTAGTACTGGTTTCACAGATATTAAGTCTGCTAGTGAAAAAGTTAGTTCTGGTGGGGAATATGTTAGTGCTAGTCAAAGAGAAGGAAAGGCAGTACTTGAAGAGACTCCTCAGACCAAAAGAACAAAGAAACAAATCAGAGAAGAGCAGGCTAGTTTGGCAGAAATAGCAAGAATACAAGCTGAGGATGAGGCTGAAAATGCAAGAAGAGAAGAACTAAAAAGACAGGATGAATTGGCTGCAAAAAGATTACAAGAGGAGTTAGAGTTGTCTGAAGCTCAAAAGAAAAGAATGGCTCAAGTGCAAGAGGCTGCTCAATTTTATACAGAAGAAGATTGGGACACAATTCGGGCTAAATTGGAGGCAAATGCAGATCTGGTCAAAGAGATTGCAGGAGAAGATGTATCTGAGGCTTGATTATGATTTTAGAGAATGGTGGGTTTAATAGTCAGAGAAGGAAAACTTATTGAAGAGATAAGGAAAAAAGTCAAATAGGATAAACAATGACTCTGGCTCAGCAAAGCCAGTATATGGCTACTATTTAAAGGAATCAGGGTGGATGAAAAATTTGCTCAGATAAAAAGCTTACTAGCTATGTTGAACTTAAAGTAAAATTTGAGTATTTGATGAGAAGCATGGAAAGGTTTGTGCCTATGGATACAGAGAAAGAGAGTAGGAAAAGAACTGGCGAAGAGCTTCAAACAGAATCTTCCAAGAAGCTAAAGTCTGACACAAGGAAGGATGTTTCTGTTCCTAAAGAGAAAGATAAAGAGTCAGTGAAGAGAGAAAAGGAATTTGAGATCAAAAAGCCTATTTTAAGATATACTAACAGAAAATCTTTGGCAAGGAAAGGATTGCATAAGAAGTCTGAATCTGGCACCGAGGAGGATGTTGAAGCCTACATGGAGGAAAGAGTGGATGAACCATCTTCAGAAGAGTTTCCAATGAGTTTAATTCCACAAGGACCAACACCTGCAAAGATAGTTAAAATGTAGATTATCAAGACTGGAAAGAGAGGTGCTTATCAGATCATCAGGGAAGATAACACAGATGTGGTATATTGTAATTTTTCAAGGCTTATGATGATTTAACAAGGATGATCTCAGGAGTATATAAGGCTGCGATGATGTTAGAAGTTATGGAGATACACAGGCCTGAAGAGAATTTGAAAGTTTTATGAGGGGATTTAAAGATATGTTTGATCCACCATCTACAGAGGATGCTGTTTGGAATTTAGCACATCAACAAAAGGTACTCAGTTGGAGATATTTTCATAGTTGTGCTGTTCATTGTTTAACTTTGGGAGGTCTACACACATTTATATGTTGACTGAATCAAGTTCCATTACCATCTAGAGTTTGTTAAAGCTAATATGCTTGAAACGAAGCTTTTGGGAGAAAGAAATAGATTGGTGGTATGCTTATCATCTCTTGAAAGTTAATTGAGAAACAAGCTCCAGCAGTAATATAAATTTGTAAATGTTGAAAGAATTTTCAGAGCTGCTGATATATAAATAGAGAGCAGTTATGAAATAAAATGGAATGTTGAGAAGAGATAACACTTGGTGAGGTGACTATGCACTAACACAACTAAAGGGTTTATCAGTTCACCATGTTAACAATACATTAAGGTACTGGATATTCCTGGAAAGCAAAACGGCTCTTGGTAAAGACTTCTCAAATCCGTTTATGGCTGACAATTTGCCAAAAATTGTATGGTTATCAACTCACCATATCTATGTCTGTGTTTGTAAAGAGTTGGCAAGCCCACAAGGTTATGGCTTGTGGTAAAGGCTGTGGAAAATCCATTTATATGGTTGACAGTTTACCAAAAACTGGATGGTACTCAACTTACCAATGATTCACGTTCAAAAAGTTGAACTGGTTACTAGTCCACCAGGGTGATGTCATGATTCCACCAAAGGATTAGCTAGCCCAAGAGCAAACGGTTACTTGGTAAAGGCTTAATCAAATCCGTTGATAGCTGATGATTTGCTAAAAATCATATGGTATTTCAACTCACCATGTTTCATGTACTAAGAGTTGAAATGGTTATCAATGTACCATGGTTTATAAACCAAACATTGGCTACTCCAGGGTTAATGGCTAACTGGTAAAGAGACATCAAATCCATTAAAATTTTCAATGATTCACCTCTCTCAGGAGTTAACACACCTGGAAGTGATGAGAATAGACTAAAACTTCATGATTTGATGTACATATAGTCAATGTTGCTGTTTATTTGTTGCTGAAAAGATTATACATGTAGCTGTGAAGTGTTGGCAATGCTGTTTTAAAAGATTTGATACTGCAAATATCCTTAGTGATGATTTCAAGAGTTGCTGATAGAAGTCAAGAACCTGTTTATACAGGAAAATCATCATGTTGCAGTTCAAGAATAATTCCAAAGATAATGCTCACAAGTGAAGATCAAGTTAGGGGAGGATTGTTAGGAATTATTGTAAACAGACTTAAGTCTGGTAGTTATAGAGTTAAGTCTGGTAGACATAGTTAAGTCTGCCAGTACTAAGTTAAGTCTGGCAGTACTATAGTTAGTACTGGCCTTGTCTAGTTAAGTCTGTGTGTATAACAGAATAGTTATAATAGTTATCTTAGAGATATCTTAGGAGATATCTTAGGAAAGGATATGCATTATCCTTTTACGCGTTTGTAAAAGCCAATTAGGGTTTCCTTGGTGTATAAAAGGAACCCTACGGCACAATGTTTAGTATGAGATTGAAATAGTATTCTAATAGAAATTAATAGCAAATAGCAAAGTTTTACATTGTGTTCTTCTTAGTACTTGTGTTAAGATTCCACATTAGCACATAGTATTCATAGTCATTGTCTCTCATATAGTTGATTTGGATTTATTCAAGTTAGCTATTGTCCTACAAAAGGCTAAACAGATCCAAGATTTTTGACCTACACAGGGCACTTTAAATCGTAAACCCAACAACTCAGTCATAACGTAATACCAAGATGAAACCCCTTAATATGAAGCTCCCTAGTATTGTGGTACGATATAGATTCGGGACAGGATTTTTAAAAGCATATCGATGATGAATTATATAATAGTTATAACATAATCGGTTTTAAGCATTTTGCTCAATAACTGGAAGTGATAAGCACGTCAAGCGTTAATTAAAGTTATGTCTTATAAAGTTTTGAACACATTTTTACACTTTTTCAAAATGTTACATTTAAGACCTTTAAGAATGAAAAATGGCAAAATATACCCTTGGATTATAAACTTTTACGAGTTTGGTCCTTTTAGTTTAAAAGATGTACAAAGTAAACCTTGTACTTTGGAAAGTGACATAATAGACCCCTATAGTTATAACTTTAGAAATATGGCAAAAATAGTCCTTGTACTTATAAGTTTTCAAAAGTTACAGTATATACCCCTTACATGAAAATGATTTACAAAACAAGTCCAAAATCCATAATAATGATATTTTTCAATATGAAAAGTAATTTGCAGGTTATAGCTTATTAATATAAGCTAAAATATGATGTTTTAACGTAACAAAAATTTAAAATCATTGACATTGTTAAAACCGAGAAATCCAAAACGTGTTCGAATTATGGATTTAAAACAAAATAAAAACGCGCGGGTTTTAAGCTCAAATTCTTTCAAGAATCAATAAAGTGATTATAATATCATTAGTTAAGCTTATTAGAATAGCTTATAACTTTAGTTTACCATTTTAGCTTATAGATTTAATGAAAACGCGAAATTAGGGTTTATAAGGTACGGTTTGGATCAAAACTCAAGAACAAGTGATTTTTAAGTTAAAAGCTTGTAACAAGAGTATATTTATAATAATATGAATATTATGAGAGTTATATAATAGTAGGAGAGTTTATGGAACCTGGTTTCGAGCTAAATGACTGAAAATGGGTCGAAATGGGGACTTTTGCTTTCGTACGCCTAGAATAACAACTTCGGGGCTTGAAGGCTTGGTTTCTTCACTTGTATTATGCTCTTGGGACTTCTTAGGACTTCTCTTGATGTTCTTGATTAGACCTTGGACCCCATTGATGATTAGAAAGAAATATTGAAGGTGTGATTTGAAATGGAAGGGTTTACCCCTTTATATAGGGCTCGAATGGAACTTAGGGGCCAAGAAAACTTAGGGACCAAGGCTTGGACATGTGTAGCAGCTAGGAGATGAAGTGGAGAGGCTATGGTGTGATGTAGCAAAGCTAGAAACTAGTATGGAGGTGGTGGAAGGTTTCTAAGGGGTGTTTGTTGTCGCGGCTTGAATGGAGGAGAAAAGAGGTGATGTGGCTTGATTTAAAGCCAAGAAATGGAAGAAAGAGCCTTGTAAGCTGCTTGGGATGGAAGTAGGTTCATCATTGAGGTGCTTGGATTGCTTGGTTTCAATTTAAAATGGGTCGAAATAAGCAAAAGAGGTCGCAGGTTCAAAATGGAACGGGTTAGGGTTCTTTAGCTCATTTTCGTGTATATTGGTGTTATAAAGATGGAATATGGTTTATAAAGTTGTATATTAGTGTTTACAACTGAATTTGATAATTGGTTTAAGTTTAGAATGGGTAAAAACAAAGAAACGGGTCACGGATTAGAAACTAGCTCGGTTTAGGGTTTCTTGGTTTGATATCATGTAATTTTATTAAATGAGAAGGAATATGGAGTGTAAATGTAGTGCATTGATTGCTTGTAACTTGTACTTAATAGATTATACGGAATTCTTTAGGAAAACAGAGGTAAAACAGCTATTTTGGATATCGTGCATTAATGATTTGTACATTATACTTTAAAGGCTTGTACCATATTTTGGAGGGAAAGTATATTCAGATGAGATGTTATATTACTTATACATGTGCTTTGATTACTTGTACATTCACTTTGAATGTGTACATTACACAAAGTTAGGGTTTAGGCATAAACGTTAACGGTTTAGGCTCATTTGGTATTATTGTCGTGAAATCTTCGTTAAATGAATAACGTACATGATAAAATAGATATTAGATTGTTGACTTGATATGTTATGATGTTTGCTTGACATAAATATATATAGAGATTGCATAGGTTGTTGCGAGAACTTGTTTACTTTAGAAATGTAAACTATGATACGTAAAGAAATAGAATGAAACGAAAATTTTATTACCATGAAAAAGTAGTACTTAACATAGTGAGTAGATATTACATTGATGAAATATTGGAAAATTACGGGTTGTTATATATATTATGTTTTAAGACACATTTATGAGTCCTTAAAGATATTCTTATAAGTTGAAATCATAGTCTATAAACATTTATTTAAGTACCAAGAAAATGGTCTAATAGTAAAAGTGCGTTTTTAGAACCTAATTTAGTGTCATAGAAAGAATTCCACCAACTAATAAGTAGAATCTTTAGCCTAAAAAACCTGTTTAATCAAAACTATTAATCTCCTAACAAGTGACATTTTAAAACAGTTAACCCAAACTTTATTTATGATAAGTAAATAGTAGTTTACCTCAAAAAGCATAAACAAGTTTCATTTCCCATATAATACCATACAAAATATAATGTCTCCAAAATCTAACAGCAGAAAAAATAGAAGTAGAACATTATGGTTTTGGATAACATGGTAATTCAACTATAACAACATGAAATAAAGACTAGAAACCGAGGGTCTCAATCCTCAATTCATCATGCTGTAACATTCTCATGTACCACCTGCAAATAAACAACCCATGTTTTAATAATAATATTCGGTGAAAATTAATCTTGAACTATATAAGATGTCACAAGTTTAACAAGATTAGCATACCGTAACAAAAGGGCAAGGCTGCGCCAAAAGCACCTTCAACTGTGATAAATTATCCACATATATCCTCACCAAGCATTCATCTTTTTTATAGCGACTTGAACATTTTCCTCGCCCCAATTTGGTCCAATCTCTTCACTTCTGACTACTTCATCTGAATCCAAGCTCCTGATCTATCATTTTGCTACATTTTGAGATTCGAAAATGCTTTTAAGGTAACCTAATGTCCCTAAAAACACATAAACCAATGGTTGTGTGTCAATAATAAACTGAACAAATATAAGCACCAACAAAGATTGCACACCTCGGTGTTCGAGAACGTACAGACGCGTGTATCCCAACAAGAATGATGCACATGCAGCAGATCCAATGGCAAACCCCTCGGTGGTTGCTTTTGTGGTGTTCCCATTTGCATCCCAAAAGAAAAGCCAAAAACTATAGGATATCTAATCACAAGAACAAAGAAGTTGTAGAATACTAACGCCAAACAAATACCAGTCCATTACTGAGTAATGTAGTTCATGTTCCTACCAAACCTCATAGATCAAAGTACTACCATGCAGATTGAGCTTCAACTGTATATAACATCTACCATGTCAACTGCATAGGCAACAAATAATTAGTACATAATTCAACTCCAGCGGCAAAAAACAAAACAGAGTTCATTCTGTCATGTAGGCGCCCAATGATGTAGGGCGACAGGGGATGTGGATGGACTTTAAAAAAACCACAGGATAGGGCTGAGCTTCTGCTCAAACCCGACCTGAACCGACAAGAACTACCAAACACCGAAACCTAAAAGTGGTAAAGGCTGAACAAAACCAAACTGAATAAGACTCGGGTCGGTTTGGTTTTTTTGGTTAAGTCAGGTCGGTTTCAGTTTTAGACAACAAGAACCGAAAAACGCAAATTTTTGGAGGGATAAAAATAGTATTTGATGGTATATATTATACTTAAAGGGTCTTAACATAAAACTAAGTGAAGATCAACCTAATTGACCCGTTTACATATATGCTTTTTGTCTAGGCAATGCCAAATCATCTTCTAAAATTTACCAACATAAACCATGTATTACATAGTCATTAGTGATTAGTTTGTCACTTTGTCTACTTTTAACCAAAGGGCTGATCATGTGTATGCATTTGTGATTTGTCAACTGTTTCAAAGCATACCATGGTTTTTGGCTTAGTTAGTTTTACGTTATTGATCTTAACTTAATGTGCTTGTTTGACTAGTGAGTTACTTATGCTAAGCATAAGCTAAATAGTAATTTGTTACTGCTTGATGCTTCATTAAGAAGACTAGAATTCTAGAAGAGTATTATTATGTTCAAGAAGCTTTGTGTGCTTGTGTAACTAGTAAGTTAAACATGCTGCAAATAGCCAAATATGCAACAACAACAAAAAGGTTATTTGGGAATGCTTGTTAGCTCTCTTTACCAGCTTTAAAACTAAGCAACAAAAACAAAACAACTAGTGACATAGTACAGTAGCAAGGCACAGGATATATATTAATATGCTAAAGTGATTAACAGGAGAATATCTATTCTGGAGTAATTAAACTGATCTTTAATGCATATTCACATCGGTTTAGTGAAAACTACAATTAGAGAAAAAATGTCTACTTACAGTTTTGCAGCCGCTGACTGACGGTTCCTCTTAGTTTCATAGCACTTATTACCTCTGCAGCAATACTCTCAAACTAATAAGCTCCTCAAGCTGCATAATCACCAACTATATCTCAGACCTTGTATACCAAAATCAGCAGGTTAGCTATCAATAATAAAGTATGTAAATGTGTACAAGCAAGTAGAATAATACCATATTCACCTTATCCTATTCCATTTTAACTAAAGTGTACTGATTTTTGAACCATAAAACCATAAGGCATGCACTGGTCCTGCACAGCAAGCATTCAACCTACTTTTTAAGGGCAAGTTCTAGTTTCATAAATCATAACAGTTGCCACAACTATTGTGTGTCAACAAGTACTACTACTTTTTTATCCACTATGCTCACTTAATTAAGTGATTGTTCAGTTAGGATGCTCCTTTTCATTTTTGTTTATTCGCTTCATTTGTCCATACAATATGCCGCGTATGTATATATGTAAAGACAATTCTAAAATGCTATAGAGATAGTAAACTAGTAAGTAATTTTCATATGGCTTTCATAGGCATCAACTCAACATTCACTTGCGATTAAAAAACCAACATTCACTTGCGATCATAAATTTTAAGGTGGGGTTAGGCTGAGATTAAAACTTACTTTCTCCAATGGGCCAATACATTTATTAAATTAGAACTATAAAGCATCTTTCAACAATTTAACCATAACCAAACACAAATATTATTGAGCTATAACTTTGGTTATTAACTATGTTCTTAAACAAAACCACATACTCAGCCAAATATCAAATCACATGGTAAGAACATATTCTCAACAAACTGGCATCGCTTACTAACAAAACAAGGTTATACTACTAATTTGAACTCAACAAAGAAAATATTGCCTTCGAATTATGAAGATAAACTGAAACCCTAGCTTCAGTTTTAGAATCCACTTCTACACCCCGAACCGTTTCTGACATTTAGATTTAATGAATAAAACCTAACATTAATGGTGTGGTAAGAACGTGGAGCCTTCAATTTCAGTCTTCTTAGCGCCAATATTATAATTGCCGCCAAATGAATTAGCAGATCTGATTTTCTAAATTAATAAGCGGGTTTATTTTCCCCCAAATTTGATGAGATACTTACAGACTATTACAAGTTATAAAATAAGTCCTTCATGTTGACTCTTAAATACGCTTTTTGCATTTTTAAACCAAAGCTTAAATATACTACTACTACTTATTAGATTAGTATTCGTATATAACGACAGGGTTTATTAGTGTTAAATAATGCTAGTTATGATATTTTGGCTAGGTGATTCGTATAGCGTTTATGTGTGACACGTAAAATAATAAAAATGTAATTGAAAAAAGTTATAACATACAAAAATTCGAGCCAAATAAATCTTTTACAAAAAAACATAAATTGAAAATGAAACATTAAATCAATCAATTGAAGTATTCAACCTTTTATACAATATTGTCTTTCTAATCCTTTTCTACAAATGATGTGTTTGTATATATAGTTAAAATGATAAGCATATGTACTATGTAGGTTTTTAAGTTTTCAAAATCATTTTCTTATATGTGGTATAGATGTCGAAATAGTTTAGGTGTAAAAGAGCCGTGCTCGAGCTTGGTCAAACACGAACTCAGCTGGAAATTTGATAAGGTTGAGCTTGGCTCATTTTGAGAGACTCAAGTTAACTCCGGCTCGATTATTGATTTGAGAAATCTTATTCTAAAATTTATAAAACTATGTCCGACAAGATACACTAACACTCGGGTAGTGTACCCATTCGTGTATAGTATAGTTTCGATAAGATTGGACCGTTTACTAGAGCGAGTGAACTTATATATTTTAAAAGCAAAAAACCATAATCTACAACCTAACATACACTTAATAGGCAAAAAAATCATCAACACATTAAGAAAGAGTAAATGAAACAATACGCTATCAATAATAAAAAAATCTACAACCTAACGTCCACTTAATAAGCAAAAATTCAGCAACACATTAACAAAAAGTAAATAAAACAATATGCCATCAACGATATATCCAAACCAACCAAATAACAACAAAGCACAACACACAACAACCACATCCTAATTAAATTTACAAAATATTGTAAAACTACAACATGCAACAACGAATGATTAACAATCAATAATGAACACAATCCAAACACCTTTAACCATATTTTTATCTGCATATCATGATACATCAGCCTAAATCAACCGTCATACTCATCATCCCGACCAAGACCCCCAAAATGAATCCTAGATTTAAATGGATAAATAAAAAACTAAACCAACCAAATAACAGCAAAGCCACAAGACACAACAATCGCATCCTAATTAAATCTACAAAATACTGTAAAACTACAAAATACAACGACGAATGGTTAACAATCAATGATGAACAGAAACCCTTACACCTTTGACCATCTTTTATCTACCTATCATGATACATTAGCCTAGATCAACGTCCTATTCATCGTCCCGATCAAGACCCCCAAAACAATCCTAGATTTAAATGGATATATATAATTAAAAGCCTTGAAAAACGACAACATGCAACAGCTTTAACTTACTAAACAACACCGACCACAAACCTTAGAATGCCAGGCGCATCATTACTACAAATACCCCCAAAACAATAAAAACTTAAATAGCTAACCAAAAACCCATGAATCTCAAGACCATCACCGAATAATAAACTGGATAAATAAGAATCATGCAACCATCGACTAACGTTTCAACATTCTTAATCGAGAACCAAGTGTATGTGTGTGTGTCGATTTATGGGTAAGCGTGTATGTGGTTTTGTTTACCGGTGACAGTCCCTTGTTTTTATCGCTTATATATGACAACCTTTAATATGCAAGACGACATCATTTAGTTTAGTAGCATTTTCAAACTGTGGAAACCATCCCAAAACGACATCCTTTGACCCTAAAAGTCTAAAATGATGCAGTTTGGCCTAACCCACTCACACCTGGCCCATCCCACCCAGAAATGACGTTGTTTTTGCACCCTCGAAACGATGTATTTTTCTTTGATATTGTATATAAGGGTAATTGGTGTTTAAGTTACATATAGTTACATAAATCATTTCAGGTATAAATAACGAACAATTTCTACACAACGCCTCTAATTTTTAAATAAGAAAAAACTAAATAGGGAGGCACGTTCTACCTAATCATACATTATAAAATTATAGGGTGAATTACACCGTTATCCCAAGGCCCTAGCGGATTACGAACATAATTCTCAGATTTGTGAGATTGCTCCAAACGTCCTCAAGGTCACGACTTTGATGCTTTTGGCATCTAAAACCCTAACGCTTGTTAAAAATCTTAGTAAATTCAGGGGTATCCATACCGTTACTGGAATCCACCACCAGACACCATCTTTTGTTGTCCCTCATCACCTTTCCAACCATTACTCCACCACCTCCACTGTCACATTAGTTTCACGAGTAGAAAATTTAAGTGATTTATAAAGAAAAACCACTAGAATTTAATATAAAAAACTTAAGAACCAAACGCTAAACAAGAAAATCAAAACCCAATTCAAACTCGAATGGCTACTCCTATTAACTATTTTGATGAGAATTTGAGAACAAAACATATGGTTTTTTTTGTGATGAATGGTGGAGGTTACACGGTCACGAAAGCCATTGATGTTTTGTCGGTTTCGTATATCATAATACATCAAGTACAAATAAACATCCTTCAAAACTTAATTTATTTGGATCGTGATATAAGTTTCTATGCTAGATAAGACCATCAAACAAGTCGCACGTAAAACATTGTGGTTTAGGACTTTTGTATCAAGTCTCTTATTACGTTTAATCATAATTAAACCCCAAAAGAATAAGCATCCTCTAAGATCTAATGTAATAGGACCCACATATTAAGTGTCCTATAAAGTTTTGTTTTAATAAAACCACGACGAATAGGCGTCCTATAAAACTCAATATAATAGGATCTTTATATCAAGTGTTCTATTATGTTTCATCAAATAAGACCATACAAAAGAAGTGTCTTATAAATTAGTCTATTAGGATCCGCGTAATTATGTGTCCTATTAAAAACAGGTTAATGGGACTTAAAATTTAATTGGTCCTATAAGTTGTTTGTTAGGACACTGTTTAAAAAAGTGTCCTAGAAAATGGTCCTAAAAGCTCCCTTTTCTTGTAAGGAATCTTGTCATAACTTCTTGTGTGAAAATTGAGAATAAGAAATTAAGAGAAGAAATTGCAAGTTTTTCAAAAGAGTCAAAAGATGTTTCAAATGAGAGTAAAAGTGTTGATACGTTTTGTGATGATGTAGTTAATGTCAAAGAAGAGTTGTCAAAAAGAATTATTCAATTTGAAAAAGATTTGTCAAAATTGGAGGCACAATGTATTTCTTTTGAAATAGCACTTCAACACAAGATTCAAGAAAATAATTCTTTAAAAACAATGCAAAAAGAAAATGAGAATTTTTTGACATCATTACAAATTGAAAATGCTCATCTGAAACAAACTTATAAAGATTTGTTTGAGTCAATTCAAAATTCAAAGGTTGAAACTAATCAATGTGATGAAGTAAAAGTTATGTTCGGTTTTGATGAGATTGAAACTCAAAACATTGAGTTGGAACATCAAGTGGCTTCATTACTTAAAGAGAATGAACACTTGAAGTTGGTTTACAAAAACTTATTTATTCAATCAAATAGTCACGAGTTCAAACACAAAGTTCATACGTAACGCATAACGAGGCAGTGAATTTGAGGTCTGAAGTGTCTGAAGTTGTGGATAAAAAGTTTGATCACAATTTGGGAAATTTTGATTCCTTTCCAAGTTCAATTGCTGAGAGTAATATTTCAAAACTTGAAAAGGAATCTGGGGAGAAAAAGAATATTTTAAAAAATGAAAAATGTGTGCTTCAAACTAAAATTGTTGAGCTAGAAAGATCTTTAGCACAACAAACCAAAGATTTTGATGATGTCAAGCTTGAATTGTCAAACAAAACGGTTAAATTCGAGGCGTATTTTAAAAAACTTGAAAATATGAAAGTTGTTTTCGAAAGACAGTTGGCTCAAAAGATTGATGATTCTAAAGCTGAAAAAGATCAACTTCTGAAAGAAGGAAATCTTTTAAGGACCCAACTTGAAAACATGAAAGGGAAGTATGTAGAAACTAAGTTTGACAAACCTTCGATTTTAGGAAAACCGCCTACTGATAAACTTTTGATAACATCCCAACTTTCAAAATTATGGTTTACTCCCAAAATTGTTGTGCAAAAAGATTTGTCAAAACCAGTCACTACACAGATTTTACCTAAGAATGAAAAAGATCATCTTTTAGAACAAATTATGCATATTTATAATCAAAATTAGCATCACAAGATCTTCGTTCTTGTCAAAAATAATACCATGAGTTGAGAACTTCATAAAATGCTCTAAACGCAAATTTTGATTCTCTTAACCAGACAAAAAGGAAAAATAATGTTTTTAACTCATTAAAACCTAAAGTAAGTGTTTCAGAAAAAAGGTTCACACTGGTAAATCTTCAAACCCATTTTCGAAAAGGGTTTATCAGTTTACAACCTATTCTTTGCAAAAAGATAGGAAGTTTTCTAAGAAATCTCAAAATTTTGAAACACCTACTACATAAAAGGTTTGTAATCCAAGTGCTTCAAATAAAAAGAATCAAGTTTTTGAAACTCCACACTCTCGTTTTACACCAGTAAAACAAGTGTGGAGACCAAAGCAAAGTCATTCAAACCCTTTGAAATATTCCAAATCAGAAATGCTTTCGATGCAAAACAAGAATGACTCTGCTTTGAACATAAAAAACAATGGATGATTTTCAAATGTTTCAAAAATGAATTTTTAGAATAATACATCAAATATCAATACCAAATGGAAATCTTCTTCAACAACAAGGTTTAAAACTTCACAAGTCTCAATAATCAATGGAAAATTAAAAGAAATTTTAAATCTCCATTGATTCCACGAGTTTTGTTTCCAAATGAAACATCGGTTTTAAGTCCTCGTGGGAACTTAACTTCTTTACATCGTCTTGACTCAACTTTCAAATGGTTTTCAAAATTTGGCAAACCCGTTAGCACTGTGCTTAAATGGGTTCCAAATGTTGTTGTCTAATTCGATGTCATAATGGATGTTGGCTAAATCAGGTCAACACCCGAGCTTAACATAATGGATGTTGATTACTTCTGATCAACACTTGCACTTCATTTAAGGGCTTGTAATCATTTTCGATTACAACCCGTGCTTCATATTGATGATTTCTGATTATTTAAAATAAAAGAAAAATGCACGCTTCAGTGCGTTTTATCTTCAAAAGAAGAGAAATCTTCTTTGTCATGAGCAATTTTTTATCAAAATCCTGTCAAAAATTTGCTCAGGACATACGACTTCTAAGCAAATGTCAGCTTAGGACTCGTTCTTTAAATAAATGAAAGTCTACATTTTTTTTGTTCATTTATCCTCACAACAGGAAGCTTACAACTTCTCGGACTTTAGCTAATTCATTAAGATATTCAAAATCTTGAGCTAAATTAAAAAAAAGTTTTCAAAAGATTGAACACAAATTTTCAAAATTTTTTCAAAAAAGATTTTTCAAAATCTTTCAAATTGTGTGTTCAACACTCCCTTCCTCACTACATCCTTTGACTTACGTCTATTTTTGAGAGGGAGCTTTTCAAAACAGGAAGTGGTTAAACATAATTTTTTAAGAATTTTTCAATCATAATTTAAAATCCCTCAATATAATTGTGGTTTTATACAATTTAAAAGTGGTGACACGTAAGTGTCTTATTGAGGGGGAGTATAATGAGAAAATGTTTTCAGACAAAAGAAAATCTTTCAAGTGAAAAAATAGTTGTTGTCATGTATATCGACAAGCGCGTCAGTGATCTAAGTTGCATCCGGTTTCGACCGTTTTCTAAATTTTAGAATGTGTTAGCGGCTTAGTGACCATCCGTTTTTCATATTAACACACCTTGACACAACTGGTTTTTCAAATTTGTTTAAAACATTCAAACATGTTCTAATTAATAAGCATGCAATATCCGTTTTCTCCGATGTTCTTTCAAAAACTAATATAGCTATTTTAATCCATTGATATCAAAAATTATCATATGGTATGCTATTTTTGAGGGAGAGAAAATTGGATTAAAATATGATCGTAGGTGCGAAATCTTTACTTTTCATGTGCAGAATAAAATCATTTCAAAATCTTTTCAAAGTATGAGGCATATGTATGGGGGGGGGGGGGGGGTAATTCATAAAAGTAAAACTTTCAAAGTGTCAAAAGTTTTTATTTTTATCAAACACTTTGATTGATTTTTAAATAGTTTTATGGTTTCGATCTTAATACCCAACAACCAACTATCTCACGTTGATCAAGGAAGGAATAAGGTGGTAAGGTTAGGTATTATTCCATGATCCAACCAGAACTGGAGGGATCTACTCAGGGACATTCCATAGATAGAATAGAAGTTCTTAGGTAAGATAGAGTTGAATGAAAATGGGAATAATGTCAACTAAGGCATGAGCTATCATCAAAACAATCACAACATGATGATAGTAATGACGTCTTGGTAGACATTGAAGGGGTTGAAGAATGAAAAAGAAAAGTTATGAAAGGGTGAAAAGAAAGAAGCCCTCCATACACTTTAGGCAGAAATCAGGTCAATACATAATATATCGAATATCACAAAGATAATATTTGGTATTGAAGAAAGATGGTATGAACCCAGTGATGCAATGCACAACCCTTCTCAGCCACTCAAATTTCTCTTAAAAGAACCTTGTTTCAATTCATACAGAGATTAAACACATTATCTATCGACTTCTCACTCCGAGAATGTTGATATTGAAAAGGTGGCAGTCTGCTCTATCCTTCGATCACTAAAACCAAAAACGCACAAATTAAGTCTAGAGCCAAATGAGAGCAATTCATAAATCTCACATAGGACAAAAAAGTACACTTGTATTAAACATCAATGATACAAATAGTACAAGAGTTGTGTATATATCTATGTGACATTGCATGTCTTAGTGACATTGCGCGAAACATTCAAGAGTGATACTTGAATAAAGTATTCATAATGATTGAATGGAAATCCTACCAGTGCCAACATCAAGCCAACATTGAAAATAGGTCACTAATTTAAAAATGATTGATAAATTATTCAAATAAGTGTTAACTAGCAATCTAAGTGATCTAGTAGTTATTTTGTTCTGTTAGGAATAAATCTTCTTGAGACTTAATACTGCCAACAGTACTAAAATAGTTAGTACTGCCAGTACTAACTTAGTACTGTCAATGTTACTTAATACTGCTAGTTGAAGGAGTTAGTACTACTGATGGTCAAAGCTGCTGAACTGAAGATAAGAATGCATGGAGAGTATTTCAGGATGTTTAGTTTTGAATTATAACTGATCCTAATAGATAGGCAGATATATGTGTAAAGGGCTCCTTGTATTTCTATAAAAGGAGATCCCAAGTGTAGTGTAAATTAGAACTTTAAGAGATACATTTTAGAGAAAATTTATAATAGCTTCAAGGTTTGTAACCCCAGTACTTCAAGAGTACTCGTATTATTTAATAATATTGAAGCAGTAAGTTGTGTTTTATGTTCATCGTGTGTTATAGTCATTACTG
>BQNB010021593.1:0-32500 GCA_026074375.1 Tanacetum coccineum
CATTTTTGCAAACTTAAAAAAATAAAATAAAATATTTTTATATAAATTATAAAAATATATATTAATATTATAAGACTCAATTTTATTAAAACCCGACACATTTATCGCAATCGTTATTAATCATCGATCGACGCATTATAAAACAATTACGTTATATAATTAAAGTAATTTATCATCGACTAGCTTTTGAAGAAACTTAAAACTATAACGTATCACGTTACTAGGGAGCTTCATATAAGGGGTTTCATTTGGGTATACGTTTTGACGAGTTTGCTGAATTTATGATTTAAAGTGTCCTGGCTCCTCAAACGTTTACTATATGACTTCTGAATTATGATGGCCCGAACAGTGATACAATACTTCCATAAATTAATAAATCAAAGTAATATGTGTGATTAAACTCTGTAAAGTTTTGAATCATAAACAGTCAAACTAAGACTTGACATATTACCCCAGGTTGCGTGACGAAGCCGTTACTTTCACTTGATATACTTTTGCCATCAATCAGATTTCCCCTGTTAAGGTGAGTTCATAGCCTCGCATTTCAATCGTTTGAATGTTTTATAAACCCACGAGGGGGATACATGCTTAAACCATGAATGCAAGTGTTTTTCCAACTGTATGCTATCAAGATATATTATTGCCTAAGTATCTTCCAGTGCCACTATTTCCATATCATGAAACATTAATTACTTGCGAGTAAACGTAAATATTGTGGATAGATCTATTAGGGGTGACGACTCCCGTTGGTATACCCGTTCATGAGGTAGCCAAACGCACTATATTTGACTTAATGGGTAACCTTAGCAAGTTACCTTTCCACGGGGACATTTGTTCCTCAACCAATGTCACTACGGTGATTTCCATGTTAACGTATTGACATCATGAGCTTAGGGCAATAATACTGTTTTTCGTGATAATTGTATGTGTTGCAATGATTACCACTTATGATAACTTGTATTCGATTATTTCTATGATAATTATAAATGCAATTGCAATTATTACTATTTATGGGTGTATAACAACATAACCCACTGTCTATGATGACTTGTATTCAACTATTTATCATAAACCTACGAAGTTCATCAAACATTGTGTTGACTTTTTAGCATGTTTATCTCAGGTAATTGAGCAACTTATGGCACGAAGTGGCACGTACTTGAAGATGGCTAAATTATTATCATTCAAACATTATATTTCTAGATTTTGGGACCTCTTTTTTGTGCGTTAAACTCTGATGAATTAATAATGATAACAAAAGTTTCACAAAAGTCTCTTTATGAGTCGTTTTTCTATGGATTATCTCTGTTGATCCATGCAAGTTATTACCCCAGATAGCTTCGCTGCTATATGTCAAAAATGGGGGTGTTACAGATTGGTATCAGAGCTCATGGTTATAGAGAACAAGGGTAAAACCTAACTATAACTACTTTTTTTTTCATCTAAGAAAGTCCTTAGTGCCATTGCAGTTTCCAGTAATAGTATGTGTAAGAAATTTCCATGGCAGATAATACACTACTATTATATTATATATAAATAACTTATGTTATTTCCACTGGGTTGTTATATAGTCATGTCTTTCCCCCATCTATTATTATCCTATCTGATTCTGATGTTGAGGATACTTTTTCCTCTACACATTCTCCTGACTATATCCCGGCTTCACCAGACTATTTCCCAGCTCACGGAAACACCTCTCCATAATTTTCAGATGATTTAATAATGGATCTTTTCGACTCACTAGCCCTCTTACCTTTTTATGATGACCTTATATATGAAGGTCATGCAGCATTATGATGCTATTTTTTTTTTTTTTTTTTTTTTTTCTGATAATGATTACACAAGTTCTATTGCTCCATCGACTATTTTGCCTCCATCTCCAGTGTTATCACTATCACCAATGTTTGATTTCCTGACATTTCTTTCTTCCTAAGAAGATTTCACCACCTAAAGACGTCAAGACACCTGTTGAATCACCCATTCTAATATCTCCATCTTCATCAGTAGGATCTTCATTACTAGTTAGGTCAACTACACCACCACCAGACTATCCCTTTGATAAGTCTATCTTAGATAACTCATTATGGATCATACCACAACCACTGGGAAGTGAACCAGTCCCCGAGAAACCTAATGAGTCAGATGCTTGTTAGAGTGTTCATCTCTGGAAGTCTTAGATTCCAAAATTTTCTGTTATATCCTGCAATGTAATATCAAAGAATGATCACAAGTCTTTGTATTATAATTTTCATACCTTAACTTGTGATATGACTATATCGTTTTATGGATTCTTATTATGTGTTGTCTTGTATATGTTGATAGATGCCTCCCAAGAGAACATCAACATCTTCAGCACCAGCTATGACTCAGGCTGCCATCCGACAACTAGTTGCTGATAGTATTGCTGCTGCTCTAGAAGCACAAGCTGCAACCATGGCAAGTACTGACAATCTAAATAGGAATACTGGACCAAGAGAAACTCATGTAGCAAGAAAATGTACTTACAAAGAGTTTATGAGTTTCCAAACTTTCTACTTCAATGGTACAGAAGGAGCTGTTGGTCTCATTCGTTGGTTTGAACAAACTGAATCGGTATTTTCTCGTAGCAACTGTACCGAGGACTGCAAAGTGAAATTTGCTACTGGTACTCTCACCGTGGATGCCTTGTCCTGGTGGAATTCCTATGCCAAAGCTATTGGAATAGAGCAAGCCGACAAGATAGCCTGGACTGAATTGAAAAGGCTCTTGACCAATAAGTATTGCCCTCGAACTTAAGTCAAGAAAATGGAAGACGAATTTTATAACTTGGTTGTGAAAAGAAATGATCTCAAGACTTATGCTAGAAGATTCCAGGAATTAGCAGTCTTATGTCCAAACAAGGTGTAATTTGTGTCGGTGGCCTGGGGGGGGCCCCCCGTTCCGTTGTACCAAACACTGAGAAACTTATGGAAGCTTTCATCGGGGGATTACCCAGAAGTATTGAAGAAAATGTTATCGCTTCAAAGCCTCAAACTTTGAAGGAAGCCATTACCATAACCCATAGGTTAATGGATCAAGTAACAAAGCACGATGCTGAGCAAGGAACCAATGATCACAAACAAAAGTTTGATGATAGAAGAAACAACAACAATACCAACTACCCCAATAATCATGACAACAACAACTACCCCAATAATCGTGACAATAATAACTACCCCAATGATCGCAACAACAACAATAACAACCATAACAATGATTAGAACTAGCAGCAAAATGGAAGGCATGAAACCTTTAGGACTTATGAAAATCGTGGATATAATGGACCTCATCCCCTGTGTAGGAAGTGTACACTGCATCACACAGGACCTTGCACTATCAGGTGTCAGAATTGTAACAAAGTAGGCCATCAGACCAGAAACTGTAAAAGCTAAGAACTTCTGTTTCCAAATATCACTCTATCACTCAACTAAATCTCGGGACGAGATTTCTGTAAGGTTAGGGGAATGTAACAACCCACAATTTTCATCACTGTAATTTCCACTTATATTATATTAAATACTACTTTTTCACAGGAAAATTTTTGCTTTATTACATTATGTAACATAGTTTACATTTATAAAGTAAACGAGCTCATGCAACTTCCTATACCAATTCTGTGACAATCCGTCAATTTCAGGTCGTTATTTTATTCTCGAGTATTAATTATAATTTTCATTTTTATGTTGAGATATGAACTCACGACTAACCGGGAGAATTAGGACTTACATTTGTAAATTACGCGACGTTTGCAAGAACTGGTGATTTCTACGTTAAGCATCGACGCTTATATTTTCAAAATGTCATAGAAATAATTTTATTACATTCGTTTTTATTTTTCGTGTTACGAGCAATGTTTATAATTATTATTCGTCTTGTACCGTACATAATTTAAAATTTTCAGAAAAGTATCCCGATTTTCGTAGAACTATTTTTACTTGGTTCGTTTTCACTTCGTGGTTCCGCCTTAACTTTCGTTATATTTTACGTTAATACCCGTTAGCCTCAAAACTACCCACCTATCTTAAAACTTATACCCTAAATGCCAACTTATACCACCACTAAATTAAGTTAGTGGAATTCACCACGTCATCTCATGAGGTGGCTACTCCTAAAGAGTGCTCATGACACTTAGCATCATGTTAATCCAACTCTATACACTTGGCACTTTCACTCTTAACACATATAAGGCTCATTTTGACCAAGATAACACATACAAGCCATAATTATCAACACAAATCTGATCTTGCTCTCTCCCTTTCACCTTGTGACGCCACCAACACTCATCAAAAACATCAAATCCACAAAAACTTGAAGATCAAATAATGATCACACTAGTAAAAATGACAACCTAGTATAACCCTTGTATTTTGGAGGTGATTTAAAGAGGTTTTCAAGGAAGATTATATACAAGTTGGGGCTGAGATTATACAAGTTATTATCAAGTCATTTTAGGTAAATAAAATGGTGGTCAAAAATTATTTTGGGTGAAGATCATGTGGAAGATTGAAGCTTTGTTATTATTTTGATCATTTGATCATTTTCTTCATATTTCTTGTGGTAAAATCTCATGAGTCTTATTTATGTTTTCTTTTGATTTTCAAATGTATATGTACATGTATAATATTTGATGATATTAAAATGGGCTTTGTGTGTATGAATCTAGGTTAATCAAAGCTAAAATAGCCATTTAAACAAGTAAAATGATCATAAAATTTATAGGCTGTAATGAACAGTAGGTTTTATAAATTTCTACAGGTTTGAGGTTGGATTTGAGTACATTAGGTTGTAGATAATCCTTTTGTGGACACTTGGCAAATTGGATGATTTCTAGAAAGTGAATATTGAGTGAGATATGATCAAAACACCAAAACTAGTGGATTCTGACCTTGCTGTACAGATGGTATAAAAAGTCACATTTACGGACTGAGTTGGTTAAAAAGTTAAAACTATGAGACCTAGATAAAATCATGTAGGTTCTGAATCAATTGGATGGTCAACCAACTATTTACGGTTTGAAAATGGCGTCAAAAACGGTAAAAGTGAGATTTCAGTCCGAATTTGTAACTTGACCTTTATGTAGTAAATTGTTCATATGTATAAGTATACTTAAACTAAGTACAAAAATGGTTTTGGATCTGTAAAGTACACTTAAATATGAAGCTAAGGATATAAATATATCAATTATACCATTTACGGTTTATAAATTATGACTATTTTCGTAAACATAAAAGTATACAAAATTTACTACTACCCGAACACTATACTATGTAAAGCGATTTTTGTAACTAAAACCCGAGGTGGTAGGACCCACTTCTTGGGAGTTTTAAAATGCTAACATACTGATAATAAAAGTATCCCGACCTCGAGAACCCGAAAAATTATAACAAGAGTCATATATAAGCTTAAATGAGCCATAAGGCCTTATTGGGCCACTAGGCCCAATGTAACAAATTGGACTCTATGGACTTAGCTTTAGGCCCAATCCACTTGGACCTAACTAATGGGCTAGGACCTGGTCTTTGAGTGATAATATCAACTTAATAACTTAATGGGCTTGCTTAATGGGCCTATTGGGCTTTTTGAGCTAATTTAGACAATACTAGTAAAATGGCTAATAAAAACAAGTTAAAAACCTAGAAAACTCTAAGTGTGAAATAAATATGTTGCAAGAGCATGATCATCATATAAACTACATGTATACATATACTTATTTAATTTATGAGTTTTCGTTAATTTTTATCGACTAGAAACCTAAGACCCGTTACAATTTGTATAGGTCTTGGTTGATTGACGCGCCTACTTCCGAAGTTTTTATTCATCGATATTCTCATCCGACATCACTAAGTGAGTTCATAGCCTCGCATTTTTACACTTTAATTGTTTTATAAACCCGCGAGGGAGATAACATGCTTGTTTTTAAAATAGAACACAAGGGAGATTGTATGCTAGTTGCCTCGATTATTATTATAAGTTAGCTTAACTCGCTAGATAAAAGACCTGCGGAAATCATGAATTGTTAACTACCGGGAAATGGTAGACGCTTATACATGAAATAGTACTATTTGGAGGCTGCCACCTCCAATCCGTGACGACTGGCTATCGTCAAGTGTCGGGAATATGACACAACGGATGCGTTGTATAGAGAATAATATGCACTCATAGCGAGGGTGTATAGTAGGCATACCTTGTTGGGAACCCCAACATAATTAGATGGTAACGTTCAATGTCATGAGACTTATAAATAATCCCCCGATATAACTTTGTTTGGCCACATCGTTATATCCTGATGAATATTGAGAAATGATACTTGTGTTCGGAAATTTTATTGTTTATATATATAAACTCTATGGATTCACTCAATATTATTGTTGACTTTTAGCATGTTTTATCTCAGGTCCTTGAAGGTAATTCAGTGATGGAGATTTTGGTTGTCGCTTATGGAAACCTAAATGTTTTGAAGGCCCATTAAATAAAAGTCATTCGAAGATGATTTGCAAAAATGTTGTATGAATTATGAAACAATTTATGACCTATGATGTAAACTTTTATTTCGAATGAATGTGTTGGGAATTATAATTTGAGTTGATTATGACAAAACATATTAAAGATGGAAGACCTACAAGACAAAGCTGGAATAACATTAATGCTGATTGAAGATTAGTCAAACAGTATTTAATGCTCAGCTAAAAGATAAAGATCAACATTAATGCTGATTGAAGACTGGTTAAATAGTATTTAATGATGATTGAAGACTGGTCAAATAGTATTTATGATGATTGAAGACTGGTTAAATAAGTCAAATAGTATTTATGATGATTGAAGACTGGTTAAATAAGATTGATCTTATCTTGTCTTGTAAACCCTACTCCCTCTATTATATAAAGAGGGTAGGCGTCTAGGTTATAAGACCCATCCAATAGACTTAGAACTCTCCAATGAGAGTCTAAACGCATAGAAAGCGTGTGTAATAGTTAGTACTTAGTTTCTTTATTATTGTTTAATAAAGAAAACCTTATTAGTAACATGATTGTGTTCTTTATATTCCGCTGCGTGTTACAATCATTGTTATCATACCCTAGATGAGTCCTAATAACGATCTATGGAGTCATTATAGGATTCCACATAATGTATTTAAAAACGTCTCTTTTCGAGTCGTTTTCTATGCTTGAGTTGTTATATTATGACGTAGCACCCCAAATGACCCTTCCGCTGATATCGATTAAAATGGGGGTGTTACATTAGCAACAGTAGGAGAACTAGTTTTCTTCTCTAATTTATCATCTGACACCAACTTCTCAACCAACGGGGTATCAGGAGATTCCCTAACCTCTTTAGAAAAAATTTCACTAACACTCTTACTAGTCTTAGGTCCATAGCCTTCAAACTCAGGCTGTTGGAACTCCTCTAGACCAAAGTTGGACAAATCAAACTTTAGGGGTGAAAATAACCCTGTAGGTAGAGGTAGAACAACATTATAGCTTACAAACCCCACACCCTTTCTACTTTTATCAGTTATCAGACTCCATATTAATTTATCTAGACTCTTAGAAGCATTATCAAATTTTTTAATTTTAAGTTGATTGCTTTCTTTTTCTTGCTTAAGCTTTTCTAATTCACTTTTAAGCATGCTAATTTCTAAGTCTTTATATGAGATATCTCTTTTAAGAACAGCAAGTTTCTCACAAAAAATAACCTCATTCTTTTTGTAAAAGACAAGCTTCTCTTCTACAGATGTTAACCCTCTTTTATAAGTAGCTAAATTGAACTCAGATTTGTTAAACTCTATTCTTAAATCATCAAGTTGAGTTTTAAGAGTTTCAAAGCTTTTTAGACAGGTTTTTGAACAAGTTTTGTTATTATGTACCTCAGAGTCTGAAAAATCCATAAGAGCCATGTTTGTAGGGGCTTCATCATCTGCCATATACCTCCAGTCAAAACCAGCTCCATCAATAGCCACCATGGCTTTAGAAGAAGTTTCTTCCATATTTACAGTCCTTCTAGAGCTGTCTTGATTCCTGCTATCTTGGTTCCTAGATCCTCTGCATTCCCTTGCAAAGTGTCCCATCTTGTGGCAGTTGAAACACCCCACCTTGGACTTGTCATATACAGCTGTGTCACTCCCATTAATAGTGATCTTTCTACCAATTTTCTATAAAAACCTTCTTGTCCTCAAGCTCATCAATGCTAACTGCCACTTCAAATCCATCTTTTCTATGTCATCTTCATGGATTTGTTCAAGGTCCTCATATACAAGTTGAGACCCGTTTGGTTGACTGGCCAAAAATGCATAAATAGTCTCATCACTTAAGTTAGCAGTACTAACTTGAGTACTAGCAGTGCTAACTTGAGTGCTAGCAGGGCTAACTTGAGTTACCAGCAGTACTAACTCTACAAGCAGTATTTACTTCATTAGTACTGCTAGGGGATGACACAAAATCCATATTCTAAGAACTTAAGCTTGAGCTTGAGCTTGCAGTTCCTTTAACCTCTTGTTTAACAATCTTAAAATTGTTGTAGAGATCATCAAAGCTCATTGTGTCTAGATCAGGTTTATTCCTCAAGACCACAACATGAGTATTCCACCCAAAGCATACTTCCAACAATATCAAATTGAGATCCACTTTGTAAAATATTTTCACCCAGAATAGCCAGCTGACTTACAATCTCCTGAAGTCTGTTAAAAATAGAGTCAAGAGACTCTGTGCTTGGAGCACTAAAGTTCTCATACATTTGCTTTAGAAGAGTCTTCTGAGTCTTCTTTGTGGCTTCATTACCACCAAATCTTGTTTGTATAGCAGCAAACAAGGTCTTAGCATCCTTGTATTGATTAAATGTCATTAGATATTCATTAGGAAGTGCCATCAGTAACATATTTCTTGCCTTCATATCATTCTTCTTTTGAACCTTTTCTTCAGTAGTTACAGGACCTGGTATTAGAGTAGTTGAGGAACCAACAGCATTTGTTGTTGTTTGAGCTACTGGTTTGAATGAGTTTCCATTCTCTATGACATCCCATAGAGCATAGTCTTGTACTTGAAAGTATTGCTCAATCCTTAGCCTCCACATATCATATTTACCCTGTTTGAGAATGGGCAATTTTGCATTAGTAGTGGTTTGTGCAGTTTCTAGATCTATCTCTTCTATGTGAGTAAAGAGTTTTTCTTGTTAGTTTCTTCTAGATCAAAAATTCAGAACACAAGCTCTGATACTACTTGTTGATCCCAACTTAAGATCGATTCCTTAGCTTGTAAAGGTTCAGTTACTTTGGATAAATCCAAAACAACTACGATAGAAACTTTGTGAATACTAAAGAGTATGTGAAATCCACTCTTTAATACTTAGAAGAATATTAATGAAATAGTAAACTGTATGAATAATGTATTACTGAAAAGCTCCAATATTATTATTATCAATAATACTAGTACTCTCTGTAGTACTAGGGTTTACAACCTTGAAGCTATATATAAAAAACGTATGAATGTGTATATCAATAACCATAACCTAGGATATCCTTTTATACACCAAGGAGTCCTTTACAAGATAACTACAAATCTTCTATAATTCTAATCAAGGTTGCAAAAATCGTGAATCGTTAGTCGGGCGCTCGACCACCTTGTAGCTTGTAATCAGTCTAGGCGGGATTAATCGGCGATTAATCGGATTGACATTTTTGGCAAAATGGGGGTATTTTCGGCAAGTTTTATGTATTTTCGGCGAGTTTTAGATATTATTGGCAACATTGTTTCTAAAAAACAACTTCTAATATATTTAAAGAGCCACTATAAGTGATCAAAACAAGTTTACGGTGAGTTTTAGGTACTTTCGACAAGATTAGAAGGTTTCCGGCATGTTTGACCACCGCTGACCACTATTGATCGCCGTTGACTACGGTTGACCTATCTGTTTGACCTTGTTATATAAATCGGCAAGGTCGGTGGCCTTGTAGTGCCTAGGCGGCGAATAATCGGCCTTGTAAACCTTTTTTTGCAACACTGATTCTAATAGATAATTACAAATCTTCTAACTTAATAAGATATACATATCTTTTACAAAAATATCTCATACTTATCCCGTAAGTAATCTTGATAAACAATCTTCATCTTAATCCTTTCTTTTGTCTTTATCCTTCTGATAGTAGAAACTCTTCTAGCAGTTGTAATCTTTCAGCAGTTGTAAGCAGCAGCATTAACCTTTATACCAGCAGCACTTAGCAGTAGTTACTTCCAAACAGCATCAAGAAGCTTTTAATCCTAACACATTTGATGAGGGGAAAGGTCTCATGAAGTCTATTCCCTAAACATCAAATATTTCGCAAACTTATATATACTTTTGAGGTGTTTCATCTCTCGAGGAGATATTGTCGGCTCTTTGACATGCATCGCAAACTTGAACCAACCTACGTGCGTAGCGAAAGATATTTGGTCAGTAGAACCGGGCTTCAAAGACTTTTCTCGCTGTAGTGGTGATACCATGATGCTTACTAACTATTAGCTATTTTCAACTAATATTCACTAACAGCAGTAAGTTATGCTTAGCAACAGTAACTCTAACCTTAGCAGCAGTTACTTCCAAACAGCATCAAGAAGCTTTTAATCCCAAACATTTATCATATTAGTTATCACCAAAGTTAGTTTAGATTTATTTTTGTTATTAGTTTATTAGGTGAAAACAAACCACTCTCAAACCATCCGATATTTAACTGCCTTTCATAAAAATATAAAATACAAAAAAGAATATTCTCTTCACCCGCAGACTCTGTTAGATCTATGATCGAGCCTTCTCACTTTCTCTAGAGTACGATAACAACTCTCAAGCTTGCCTATACTACATGCAACGATTAGTACACTGCATAGGGAATTGTAAACTTTTGTTGAGTCTAACCACGATCACTCATCAGCGTTTTACACATAAATATCTTTAATATTCTTTATTAGGTAAAGAATTGATATAAAGCCATTTTAGCTTACATTTTAGAAATCATTTTTATGGTCTCTTTTAATTTTTTTCATAAGGGAATGATTTCTTCCTTACTGTATCTTTATTTTTAATGGTTAGGTTTGTAATCACCATTAACATATAATATGCCAAAGATCAATATCCTTAGACTTCACATAGGTTTCAAATCTATTTTTCCAATATATAAAGCAATTAGCCTCAAAGAGAGGTGGTCTTTGAATAGATTGACCCTCTTTGTAGTTTTCCAAATCCATATGTTTAAGATTAAAAATAGAATATATTTTAAAAACTTTGGTAACCTAGATCTTGATGCCAATTGTAGAAAACTAGAGGGGGGGGGGGGTTGAATAAACTTATGTAAAGTTGATGATATTGATGTTTGTAAGCTATACTAACTAAATATGTAATGTAAGTTAATAGAGAGTAAGAAAGATATAACCGAGGACACTAATGTTTATTAGTGGCAATCCTTTAGGAATTTACACCAATTATTTGTGTAACACCTCCAAATTGGGTCGCAGCGGAATAAGGGTTCGGGGCGTGTTACTTCATAGATCAATAACACAAGATATATATAGAACGACCAAAAAGTCGTTTAAAACCGATACATTGGATTTAACAAAGTATTTGTTACATAAGCCCGAAGCTTCACTTGTTTACTTGTTCAAAATACAAAGATTTCTAGCCCATAACAGATATACAAAATGTAATGCGACAAAATCTTTAATGCATGATATCCAAATCAAAACCTCCAATGTATCCCTTGCACCTCGTGCTTATTGACCTCCTGAAAAACATTGCTTTAAAACGTCAACAATAATGTTGGTGAATTCATAGGTTTGATAAATCGTATATTGTAGGACCACAAGATTTCTTAAGTGTATGATAATGCAACAGATGCAGACATCATATAAATATAATTACGTTGCCCTAAGCTCATGACACTGAAGCTCGACATAAATAAATAGCAATATAAAATTGCCCACATTGCCCGTATTGATGTTCTAACCCGCAACATCCCTAATCCGACATGGTATACGTTCGTTTGTCTAGTGATAGCTAATCACCCGAACGGGGATGTCAATCCCAATAGATCTATTCATAACATTCGCGCTCATAATCCAGTAACTGACAGTTCATGATAATGGGCTCAACTAGGGTTATCGCTACTTAGGCAACACGTAATCATAGTATAAATATTATCCACTTGTGTCCAGTTATAAAACAAATGCATGTTTTCCACCCCAAAACTTATAAAACAAAACCATGTAAAACGTGGGGCTATGAACTCACCTCAGCAGTGAAGTGAATGAGTAATAATCGAGTAAGTGAAATAACGAGTCACGAACGAATCCGAAGGCAACCTAATCAAACATAGGTCGTATAAGTACTATGTACTTCGATAACTAATAGCGTATACAATCCTATATAGCTCATCACCATCTATTTGTAATTTAAAAATCGTTGTTATAAAGTGAAAACGTTTATAATTATCGTTTTGGTAAAACTAGCATAACTTTCCCGTTTTAAACCCGTTTCTCGCGTTTCTTACGTCCACGTCTTCGTATTAAGATGATATATAAAAATATTACATTTTTATATTTTATAACCTTCTGATGAACAGTACTTTTACTGTTTATGACGTTTTATAAATTTACTTTTATAAATTTAATTGTCGTAAAACCCGTAAATGCAACAACTTATTCGTTTTAATCCCGATTTTAGCGATTCCTTCGAGCACGTCTTTGTTATCAAAATTATCACATTTTTATAAAGTGGGGTCTGTAATCGTTTTAGTGAAATCGTGTTAATAAAGTTAAAACGTTTATAAATAGTTCGATAGTAAAAACGACGCAATTTCTTCGTTTTAAGCCCGTTTCTTACGTTTCTTATGTCCACGCTTTCGTATTAAGACGAGTTATCAAAATATTACATTTTCATATTTTTGACCTACTGGTGAACAGTACTTTTTACTGTTCACACCAGTTATAAAGTTATTTTTATAGTTTTAGTTGTCGTAAAACCCGTAAATGTCGTATTTTATTCGTTATAGCTCCGTTTTTAGCGATTCTTTCGAGCACGTCTTTGTTATTAAAAGTTCTATCATATTAATGATGTTTTCAAAATGTATAAATCTGAGATGAACAGTAACTTTTATAAAATTGTTTTTATAAAAGTATTTTTATACATTTTAAGTATATAAACTCGCGTAATTCATAACTTCTTCGTTTTTAATTGAAAAATTACGTTTCTTATTGTTTTGGAATCCTAAAAATATGTGTGATTTAATAAAAATACCAAACCTTCTGTTTGTAGAATTTTTATAACAAGTTTTTATAAAAATTCTTTTATAACTCCGGTTATTATCGTAAAACTCGTAAACTACGTATCTTTTTCGTTATAAATCGGTTTTTCGAGTTTCTTACCTTTTTGGAATCATCATGAGATGTAGTATGTTTATAAAATATAAAATCCATGCCTAAAAATTCATGCCAAAACAGCCCCTAAATATCTTTTTGAGTTTATTTGTATAACTTTGTTTTTATATACTTTTTATTTAGTAAACTACCACAAGTCTTCCAATATTCTTAATATACTATGTCTTACATATAATAGTGTCCATTTGTCCATCATATGTCCACATGAGTCCATGATATCAAGATTAACAAGTCATTAACATCACATGAAATCAATAACTTTCCTTAAGTAACTTTACTTACTAGTTTATACATATACATTTTTACACTTAACCAACATGTTACAATACTTATAATCCCATTATATCATGATATTACCAATCACATAACATATGAAAAAGTGTACAAAATGATGATCACAAGTAAAAACTCTTTTTACATGTTTAAAAGTCCTAAATGGTGATTTTTGCTATAAAGAACATATACACACATAAAATGATAAATGTAAAGACATAAAGGGTTTTAGGTAACCTTAGTGAGATGTGTGATGATGAACACAACACAATCTAAACCCTTGTTTAGATGAAAAACCAAAGCTTACAAGCTTAGAAAACCCTAATTCCAATAGAAACCCTAATCTTGCTTTTCTTGCTTCAATACTTGTAAACCTTTAACCAACCCTTGCAAACAACTTAAGACATCTTAGATATGATGTAGGTATGTGTGTATGGCCTTGGAAAATCAAACTATGAATTATATAAAAGGGGTGTTTGATGTCGTGGGTTAATAAGGAAGAAAAGGGGAGAGAATGTTGATTTTTATCAAGTGAAGACTTATGTGTTTTATCTCTTGAAAAGGTGTAAGACTTATATGATAAATGTGCTAGTCATATGCCTTATAACAAAGACCAAAACTCATAGAAATATCAAGGGGGGGACGGCAATAAGGAGCAAAAGGGGTGACTAGTTGGTCAAAATCACTATACATGCCATAAGTCTTATAAGCTCCATACTTGTACATGACCTTAGGTATGGTTTTATGTTCCTATGTTCCCTAATGTGTGAATCATCCCATGAAATTATGGAGGAAATATCTAGCTAGCTAAATGAAAGTATTATACTTGAAAAATGAAAGTATAATGTTATAATGTAAAGTGTAGATAACTTTAGAAGTGTATACTTGCAATTTAAATGTGCAAGTCTTGGTTATTTCTTGTATATGGGGTGTCCTATTTAACAACCATGGGTAAAGTTTATAAACTTTTTGATCATTGGAAATAATAATAGGCATTTGTTAAAGCGTAGATTAATTAATGTAGTTTCGTGTATGCCTAAACGTACTTTTATCGCGAAACATAAACAATTTACGTAACCAATAAAATAAAATCAACAAAGTTAATAATTATCATCAAAATAATTACTTAACACTTGCTTGATGTAAACATTTAATTGTTTTACGCCCGTTTACATTGAACGATAATTTTTAGCTTACGCGATTTAACTTAACGTTTACGATTTAAAGCAAACGCGTACAATACTAAAAATACATAGTGAATTTATTGACGACGTCAATGAACCTAAAACACGGGGTGTTATAGTCTCCCCCTGTTAAGTGAGCCTTATCCTCAAGGCTTAAGACGCGGCACTTGACGATGTTGCTATCTTTGTGAAAAGGTGTGGATATTTCTTCTTGAATTGATCTTCGCGTTCCCATGTGAACTCAGGACCTCTCCTGGAGTTCCATCGAACCTTGACTAGTGGAATGCGGCTTCGCTTCAACCGTTTAACTTCACGGTCCATAATTTCTACCGGCTCCTCGACAAATTGAAGCTCGTCATCAAAATGTAGTCCATCCAACGGAACGGGTAATGGTTCGTCGGCATGGCACTTTTTCAAGTTGGATACATGAAATGTATTGTGTACCTTGCTCACCTCCTGCGGAAGCTCAAGCTTGTATGCAACGGATCCAACCTTTTCCAACACCTTGAATGGTCCAACGTACCTAGGGTTCAACTTCCCGCGTTTGCCAAAATATACGACCCCTTTCCAAGGAGAAACGTTAAGCATAACTTTACCCCCAACTTGAAATTCCATCGGTTTACGCTTTAAATCCGCGTAACCCTTTTGTCGATCGCGTGCAGCTTGCATTCTCTGCTTGATTTGAACGATCTTCTTAGTTGTTTCTTGCACTATTTCTGGACCAGTGAGTTGAACTTCTCCAACCTCGGCCCAACAAACGGGTGAACGACACTTTCAACCATAAAGTGCTTCAAATGGTGCGGCCTTGATGCTAGCTTGATAGCTATTGTTATATGAGAACTCGACTAATGGCAAATGGTTAACCTAACCCTTTCCAAAGTCGATTGCACAAGCATGCAACATATCCTCAAGAGTTTGAATAGTCCTCTTGCTTTGTCCGTCTGTTTGTGGATGGTACGCAGTAGTCATATCCAGACTAGTACCCAAAGCATTCTGAAGTGACCTCCCACCCAAATTGGTCGTAACCTTGTGACGACTTAGGAAGCTTCGTGACTAAATCCATAGTGATGTTGTCCCCACTTCCATTGAGGTATATCGGGTTGTACCAACAATCCTGATGGCCTTTGGTGTTCTGCCTTGACCTTGGCACAAGTCAACATATGCTAAATAGGTGGCCCGTGTTTTGGCCTTCATATTGGCCACCATATAGCCTTTTCATGTCTTGTACATCTTTTCAGAACCGCGGATGAATAGAGTATTTTGATTTGTTGACTCGTGCAGACAAGTCCTCAAATCGCCATAACATGGTAACCAACTCCTGCCATTAAAGCATAGAGTTCCATCCGCACGGGGTTCCAACTTTTCTGTTCTAAATTTCTCCGGATCTTTAGAATTTTCAACCAACATACCTCCAACATCTTCGTTCTTGATGTTCTCCGGTTTTCGTGCTTGAGTCTGAGCATCCAAAATTTGTTTGGGGAGATTCAAACCTATAGTCATGACTAAGGCTCAAACCCTTAATGGTGGCTCTCGTTCCTTCCTGCTCAAGGCGTCAGCGGCAACATTTGCTTTCCCTGGGTGATAACGAATCTTGCAATCGTAATCACTAAGAAATTCTAACCAATGACACTGCCTCATATTCAGCTCCTTTTGATTAAGAATCTATTGTAGACTCTTGTGATCCGTGAACACCGTACACTTGGTTCCGTACAAATAGTGTCTCCAGAGTTTCAGAGAAAATACTACCGCTCCAAGTTCCAAATCATGAGTCGTATAGTTCTTCTCGTGAATTTTCAGTTGGCGTGATGCATAAGCAATCACCTTCTCTCTTTGCATCAACACAGCGCCCAAACCTTTGATCAAAGCATCGCAGTATACGATAAAATCTTTGCTTCCTTCCGGTAAAGCCAGAATTGGTGCACTACACAACTTCTGCTTCAACAATTGGAAAGCTATTTCTTGTTTGTCACCCCACTCAAACTTGACCTTCTTCTGAGTGAGCTTGGTCATTGGTTTGGAAATCTTTGAAAATCCTTCGATGAATCTTCGATAATACCCAGCAAGACCTAAAAATTGATGAATCTCCGTTGGTGACTTAGGAGATGCCCAATCTTTAATGGATTCGATCTTGGCAGGGTCCACGTGAATACCCTGGCTGTCAATCACGTGACCGAGGAACTGTACCTTCGGGATCCAAAATTCACACTTGGAAAATTTAGCATACAACTCCTCTTTCTTAAGCAACTCTAAGATTAACTTAAGGTGCTCTTTGTGTTCTTGCTTGTTCTTTGAATATATCAGAATATCGTCAATAAAGACAATTACGAATTTATCCAGATATGGTTTGCACACCCGATTCATAAGGTCCATGAATACGGCAGGTGCGTTTGTCAAACCAAATGGCATAACTTGAAATTCATAATGGCCGTAACGAGTTCTGAAAGCGGTCTTCGGAATGTCTTCTTCTCGAACCCTCAGTTGGTGATAACCCGACCTTAGGTCGATCTTCGAGTAGACACTCGACCCTTGAAGCTGATCAAATAAATCATCAATTCTTGGGAGCGGATAACGGTTCTTCACCGTTAGTTTATTCAATTCCCGGTAATCAATGCACATTCGAAATGATCCGTCCTTCTTCTTGACAAACAAGACCGGAGCTCCCCAGGGTGAGGAACTAGGTCTTATAAAGCCTTTGTTAGATAGTTCTTTTAGTTGCTCTGACAACTCTTTCATTTCAGAAGGTGCCAATCGATAAGGCGCCCGAAGCACGGGGTGCAGCACCAGGTATCAAATCGATTTGAAGTTCTACTTGTCGAGTCAGAGGAAGACCCAGCAAGTCCTCAAGGAATACATCAGGAAAATCCCGAACAATTACTTTCCATGCCCTCTCTAGTATTAAATTGGAAAAGAAAAAACTCTTCGTGAAGTTGAATTCTCTTCAAACCATACTTAGCCCATGTGTTTTTTACATAGTTCTCCACAAGTGGGAAAGCTAAACGATCACCAATAAAGTATCCATAAAGAGTATTAACAAACCGAGCATTAATGTTTTATTTCCCCAGGGGATATGAATGATCTTCTCGGCATACACAATGATTGCTTGGTACTTTGCCAACCAATCCATACCAATTATAGCGTTGAAACTACCAAGTTCTACGGGCATTAAATTTATGTTGAATGGGTGGTTCAGGATATTTAATGTACAACCCCTAAGGATAGTGTTCAACCCAATTATTCTCTTGTCGGCTAGTACAACGTCATAATAGTGATCTAATGCAGTTGGTGTGATATCAATTTGGGAGCTAAATGCAGTGGATACAAAACTTCTATCGACACCAGTATCGAATAATATAGAAGCATAACGATTGTTTAGAAGGAACGTACCTGTCACGACGTTGGAGTCTGGGTTTGTTCCTGCATGCCCTACTGAATACACCTTGGTTGGAGCATTGCCACCTCCAACTTGGTTACCACAGTTGTTGTTGTTCTTTAGCTTGGGACATTCCCTCTTGATGTGTCCTTGGACTCCACATTTAAAACAAGTAGGCTTCTGACCTGACCCAGTGCCCCTCTGATGGTTAGCATTTGTCATACTTCTACAGTCACGAGCAAAATGGCCAACTTTGTTGCATTTGTGGCATTTAGGAGCACATGGACCATCGTGGTGATAATTTCATTTTGAGCATAGGGGTTTGGATCCCCCATAATGTTTCTTCTCAACAGTCCCTGCAGCATAAGCCCTGCCGGTGTTCTGCCTCTTGTTTTGGTGGTGTTGTTGTGGTTGTTGGTTATTATCTGGCTTTCTCTTGTTCTCTGTTTGACGGTTAGCAAAAGTATGGATTCTCTTATCCATCACTTCAATTGCCATTTTAGTTGCCTCTTGCATTGTCTTAGGCTTGGATGTTACTACACTTCCGTGGATCATGTCGGGTAAGCCACCAACATATTTCTCAATCTTGTCAGATTCTTCAGGAAACATTCTACCACACAGCAGTGCCAGTTCCTGAAAACGTTGGTTGTACCCTATCACATCGGTAACTTTCACTTTCAATTCCTACAGTTCGACTTTGAGTTTCTTAATCTCAGTCCTTGGGCAGTACTTGTCAGTTATTTTCTTCTTCAGTTCAGTCTAGGTCATTGCATAAGCAATGTCATTACCAACAGTCCTAATATGGGAGTTCCACCACGTTAGAGCATTTCCCATAAGAGTACAGGTGGAGAACTTGATTTGATTTTCCACAAAATAGTTGCTTATGCGAAACACAGTTTCCATCTTCTGAATCCATTGAGTCAATTCGACAAATCCTTCTATGCCTTTGAAATTTAGTGGTTGGCACTCCATGAAGTCTGGGTAAGTGCACTCACGAGTGGCTCGCTCGTTTCTCCTAGCACCTGTTCTTGAATTGTGGCTGTCGACACCATTCGTGTTTGCATTACATGCTGCCAAAGCGGCAGTAACGCCTTGGTTAATCATTGCCTAAAGTTGGGCATTAGTGACAGATGTGGTGTTGGTTGTATCTAGGGCTATGTTTGACCTCGTGGCTCTTTTTGGTGCCATTTTCTTCAATCACAAGAAAATATAATACCCGTTAGATTTCGTAAAATCATAACCATGACATGACATAAGCACAATAAGTAAAGTGAGATCACATCACACTGTGAAATATACAACTGAATTGTAATCAAAAAATATATAACCAAATCGACATTCATTCACAACAAATTCGATTACAGACATGACATAATACCACCATTCCATATATAATTAGAAAACATACATGATTGGTTCAGATACAAAATGATCACATTGATTAGGTTACAAGATAAAAGAATATATACAACCTAATCCAACTAGCCAGATTTGAACCCGAAAACTACGTAGCTTAACAAACAAACTAGCCATAACAGAATCTTAGAACTGCTACAAAGCCTCCTCAGTACTCTGGCTGTGGCAGACCCTTACGTATCCCAGCTATCTTTGTAACTCTTCACTGAGTCTGAACTCTTCACTAGCTTTAGTGCCCCATGAGCTATCTCTCTCTGCCTCTTGTAATCTCTCCAATAGCAATCTCTAAAATCACCATCTGTCCCTACGATCTAGTAGACTGTCACTATCAAATCTCTTACAAGCTGAGCAAAACTTGGTAACAATGGGACAAAACCTCACAAACTTGCTAGGTCGCTAGCCCCCATGGATCCTACCCATGCCTCTTGAGACATCCTGGCCTCTGTCTTCATCAGAAAACGTGTATGTGCATGTGCACGCCTATCTCTAACAACATGTTGAGCCGACCAGCCAATAGTTGTCGCTGACTCTGCTCATCATCTAACCTCGTATAAATCTCATCCGTGTCCTGCCTAACTCTAGTCCTCAACTCTGTCATATGTCGACCCAACTCCGTGTGCATACAAATGGTGCCATCCCTGCAGGTCCCTCAACTATCTCATTCCAAACGAGTCGTGATCTCCTATATCCAAACATTCTCTCTCTGGATCATGCTATGAACTCCTATCCATATTAGATACAAAACCAAATCTGCCCTAAGACCTCCAGTCGGTCTAGCAGCAGCAGCAGACGAGCTCTCTCCGACCTCGTATCAGGACCAAGAGTGATACCTAACCTCCATACGAGTGGTAAGGTAACCATGGTCTGTCCTCGACTATGACTAGTAGAGATAACAATGCATCGGGTGGTGTCCCTGATGATGGTGCAGCTGGTCTAGTGTGGGAGAGTATGAAGGGTGGTGGTAATGGTAGTGAATGGGAAGTAGATGTGGCCTCGGCTCTCAGCCGGATCATAACAACTCGATAGCCCAATGAACGAATGACAAAGCAGTGGTGATGGAGTAATAAAACAGGCACTGTATGATACAGTATTGATGGAGATGGTATCGGGGGTAGTGGTGGAGAAGGTATCTAGGGAAGTGGTAAAGACTATAGGGAGAGCGGTGATGATGGTGGAGTAGATATAGCAAGAAGTCTGGCAACCTCTGCATCAGACCATACTGGTGTAGGTACTGGAGCTGGAATAGAAATCCTAACTGTCACACGATATGCAGGGTGTGGTGATGGTGTGGCCACAGACTCGTCAGTCTCAAACAGCTCTGTCTCCTCCGCGGATAGGGCCTGATCCGTAGCTGGTAAAGCAACAACTACAGAGTCGGCAGGAGCTGGGTGCTCCCCCTCCTCATCATCATCATCGGCCTCGATGTCCATATCATCATCCTCATCATCCTCTAATGACCCCTCCTCGTCATCGCCGTCATCTCCTCCATCGACAGGATAATCAATAGGATCCTCCTCAAGGTCCTCGTAGTCATTCTCCTCTGGGTCCGCCTTAGGATCGGACTCCGAAACATAATCTGGTAACTGAGCAGTAGGTGAGGCAGCAGCAGGCAATGGATACTCGGGGTATATCGGCTCTGGAACAAAATCTACTGGAGGTGGTGACTGTGGCTCCTTAGGGCCCGGTATGTAGTCTGTTGATGGTACAACTCCTGGTGATCCTATATCTGACAACTCCTCAAATGTCCTGGATATCTCCGTATGTGTGACCCCTGATTTATCTGAATCTAACATGACTTTATCTGAAAATCCAAAATAGTTTATATTAGTATTTAATATAAGACTCTTATAGTAATATACATTTATATCATAACATGTATATCAATCAAGAATGCATCTAGTCCAATCAACTAATGCAACAACTAGTGTATGCATGAATGTATGCACGTATGAATGTCCCGTGTAAACCCCTTTGTATGTATGCAATGTTTGAAAATGGTTATAGTCCAGCAAAAACATTTGACCTGGTTCTCTATAACCTTGGCTCTTGATACCAATCTGTAACACCCCCAAATTGGGTCGCAGCGGAATAAGGGTCCGGGGCGTGTTACTTCATAGATCAACAACACAAGATATATATAGAACGACCAAAAAGTCGTTTAAAACCGATACATTGGATTTAACAAAGTATTTGTTACATAAGCATGAAGCATCACTTGTTCACTTGTTCAAAATACAAAGATTTCTAGCCCATAATAGATATACAAAATGTAATGCGACAAAATCTATAATGCATGATATCCAAATCAAAACCACCAATGTATCCCTTGCACCTCGTACCTCGTGCTTCTTACCATCCTAAAAACAATTGCTTTAAAACGTCACAATAAATGTTGGGTGAATTTATAGGTTTGATAATCGAATATCATAGACCACAATATTTCCCAAATGTAAGATAATTCCAACAGAATGCAGACCTCAATAAAAATGGAAATACGTTGGCCTAGAGCTCATGACACTGAAGCTTCGACATAAACGAATACCATATAAATGGCCTACCATTACCCCTGAGGATGTTCTAACCCCAACATCCTATAATTCGACATGTATAACGTATCTTTGCCCAGTGATAGCTAATCACATCCCAAAAGGGATTCAATCCCTAATAGATCTAATTCATAACATTCGCACGATCATATCCGTAACTGACAGTTCCTGATAATTGTCTCAACTAAGTGTTTAATCCGCTACAATAGGCAAACACGTAATCCTAATGTAAAACTTATCCACTTTTGTCCAATTATATAAAACAGGCGTGTTTCTTACACAACCCAAAATACATAACAACAAATCATGTAAATCGTTGGGGGCCTATTAACTCACCTGAGTGCCGTAGTATCAAGTATATCACACAAAAAGCGTCACAGTAATGATCGAAGTGCAACCTAAACTAAATAGGTTCGTATAAGTACTAATCACATTAGTTAACTACAACCATTATATTTCTATAAATCAAATCACCAATCTAAAGAATTTAGTGAAAACATATTTAATAAATTTTAAAACGTTAAAATAAACCTTTGGTAAAAAATGACATAACTTCACGTTCAAGTCCTTTCTTGCTTTCTACGTCCAACAGCTTCGTATTAAATATATATATAAAAAAATTACTTTTTATATTTAATAACCTTATGAAGAACAGTACTTTTACTGTTCATTGCATTTTATAATTTACTTTTATAAATTTAATTGTCGTAAAACCCGTAAATGCAACAACTTATTCGTTTTAATCCTGATTTTAGCGATTCCCTTCGAGCCACTGCTTTATTATCAAAATTATCACATTTATAAAAGAGGGGTCTACTTAAGAACATAAATTTGTAACTGTCATGAGTTTATAAAATTAACTTTTATAAACATTAATTATCGTAAACGTCGTATTTTAATTCAGTTTAAGCTCCGTTTTTTTAGTAATTCTTTTCGAGCACATTCTCGTAATTGAAAGTCCTATTTATTTAATGCTGTTTTACACAAAATAAATGTATCAATCATGAACATAAACTTATAAAAATGAGGTTTTAATAAATAATTTTTATATATTTAAGTATATAAACTCAGCGTTATTCATAACTGTCTTTTTTTTAATCAAAAAAAATTACGTTTCTTATTGTTTTAGAATCCTAAAAATATGTGTGATTTAATAAAAATACCAAACCTTCTGTTTGTAGAATTTTTATAACAAGTTTTTATAAAAATTCTTTTATAACTCCGGTTATTATCGTAAAACTCGTAAACTACGTATCTTTTTCGTTATTAATCCGTTTTTCGAGTTTCTTACCTTTTTGGAATCGTCATGAGGTGTACTATATTTATAAAACATGATAGGGCTGTCATCATACACGAACCAAAACAGCCCCTTTTGAACTCATTATGTATACTTAGTTATAACTTGTTTTATATACCTTTTTAACCTAATAAAATACCACAAGTTATCCAATACTTATTATATACTATGTCATATATATAATAGTGTCCATTTGTCCATCATATGTCCACATGAGTCCATGATATCAAGATTAACAAGTCATTAACATCACATGAAATCAATAACTTTCCTTAAGTAACTTTACTTACTAGTTTATACATATACATTTTTACACTTAACCAACATGTTACAATACTTATAATCCCATTATACCATGATATTACCAATCACATAACATATGAAAAAGTGTACAAAATGATGATCACAAGTAAAAACTATTTTTACATGTTTAAAAGTCCTAAATGGTGAGTTTTGCTATAAAAAACAAATATACACATAAAATGATAAATGTAAAGTGATTATAGTTTTTAGATAACCTTATGATTATGTATGATGATAACCAACACAATCTAAACCCTTGTTTAGATGAAAAACCAAAGCATAGAAGCTTAGAAAACCCTAATTCCAATAGAAACCCTAATCTTGTTTTTCTTGCTTCAATACTTGTAAACCTTTAACCAACCCTTGCAAACAACTTAAGACATCTTAGATATGATGTAGGTATGTGTGTATGGCCTTGGAAAATCAAGCTATGGATTTGCTAAAAGTGGTGTATGTTGTCGTGGCTAAACAAGGAAGAAAAAGGGAGAAAATGTTAATTTTTCTCAAGTGAAGACTTATGTGTTTTATCTCTTGAACGGTGTAAGACTTATGTGATAAATGTGCTAGTCATATGCCTTATAACAAAGATCAAAACTCATAGAAATATCAAGGGGGGCGGCAATAAGGAGCAAAAGGGGTGACTAGTTGGTCAAAATCACTATACATGCCATAAGTCTTATAAGCTTCATACTAATATATGACGTTAGGTATGGTTTATGAGTCCTTATGTTCCATATTATGGAGGTGATCCCATGAAATTAAGGAAGTAACTTGGCTAGCTAAAATATCTAGGTGAAAGAAAAGAAAGTATACTTGCACATTTAAATAAAAGTGTAAGTTGTAGATTTAATTTAGAAAGTATACTTGTAAATTGGTTAGGTCTTGCTTATTTCTCTTATGTGGGACGCCACATATACACATCCATGGTAAAGTTTTATAAAAACTTTGAGCATTAAGTAAAAACATAGGTATTTGTTGAAGCGTAGATTAATTATAGGGGTTCCGGGTATACCTAAACGTACTTTTATCGCGAAACGTAAACAGTTTACGTAACCAATAAAATAAAATGAACAAAGTTAATAATTATCCTCAAAATAATTACTTAACACTTGCTTGATGTAAACATTTAATTGTTTGATGCCCGTTCACATTGAATGAACATTTTTAGCTTACGCGATTTAACTTAACAATTACAATTTAAAGCAAACGAGTACAATACTAAAAATACTTAGTGAATTTATTGACGATGTCCATGACCCTTAATCATGGGGTGTTATAGTAACCATTTAGTTTCATAGACTGTGAAAGCTTTCGTACTCTTTGTGGTTTCGTATCAAAAGCTTGGTTTTGGTTTCGTAAATTTAAGGTTTTGTATCACAATGGAGGTTTCGTATCATAGTTTAGTAACTGAAGGTTTCGTAAAGAGGTTTCGTATCTCATTATTTGGGTTTCGTAACAAAGTTAAAGGGGTTTTGTATCTTCTAATTATTGGAACTTGAGCTTTCGTATATAAGTTGAACTGTTACCTAGTTATTTGATTACTCATGGATTCATTATAATACAAGTTAAGGTTGTTATTGCTCGTTCATTTCACGATTACAATACTTTATCTCCAAAACGATCCAAGTTTGCTTTGTAGTCATTTAATACAACATGTCTGCTTCAAATAATTCAAACAACTCAAATCAGCAAACCTTTGCTGATTCAGGAGCGAATGCAAGACCTCCATGGGAAAGTCGATTCAGAAGATTTTTGGATAACCAGCTTGAAGAAGGGGAAAGGATGTGGAATTCGATACAAAATGGACCTTATCAAAGACCAATGGTTCCTAATCCTGATAGCCCTGTAGAACAAATACTTGAACCACTGTTCAAAATGACTGAGGGCAATAAAAAGAAATATATTGCTGATGTCAGGGTTATGAATTATTTTCTTCAAGCAATACTAAATGACATATACAATTCAGTTGATGCATGTAAGACTGCTCAAGAAATGTGGGAACAAATCAAAAGGTTAATGTATAGATCTGATATTACTACTCATGTGAGACATTTACGGCTTATGGATGAATTTGATAAGTTTGCAGCAAAAGAAGGGGAATCATTAGACTCTGTGTATGAAAGGTTAACGACACTCGTGAACATCATGGATCTTAATAATGTTCATCTCATTTTAGTGGCAATCAATACAATGTTTCTGAATTGCTTGCAACCAGAATGGAGCAAATATGTTACCATGGTTCGTTGCTGTCTCATATGATGTGTTATATGATTCGTTGGTACAATTTGAACCACATGTTCTAGCATCCAGGGCAAAGAAAGCTGCCAAAAATCATGATCCGTTAGCCCTTATTGCTTATTCAAATGCTTCTTCATCACATCCTAATGCAAATTCTTCTTATTCTCCACAATCATACTATGTCACACATCCTCCATATGTTGTTGATTACGATGACGAATATCAAGGGGAGTTACAAGGGGATTCTCAAGAGGACAAGCTTACAACCACTATGATGTTATTAGCCTGAGCAATCTCTCAAAAGTTCTCTTCACCTACCAACAATCGTCTTTGTATGTTATCAAACACAAAAAATAAAGTTGTGGTTTAGGATGGAAAAGTTGACATACAAACCAAGAATGCAGGCTATGGAGGAAACGCTAACAAGAATGCAGGAAGAAATAGGAATCAAATGTTTAATGTCATAAATGGAAGTAATGAAAGCAATCAAATTGTTCAGCGTGTATAACGAACTGATTCTACTCCAAGCAAAGCAAATGTGCAGTGCTATAATTGCAATGAGAAAGGCCATTATGCTCGTGACTGTCAGAAACCAAAAGTTCGTGATGCTAACTATTTTAGAGAACAAATGTTGCTAGCAATGAAAGATGAAGCTAGAAGTCATCTCAGCAATGAAGAAAATGATTTCATGGTTGATACTGCATATGGTGAAGAATCGTTGGATGAATTAACTACATCAGTCATGTTGATGGCTCGACTTCAACCAGCCGACGGAAATACTGACACTATACTATCATATGATGAAACGACTATAAGTCAGGTAAATGATTCATCCAAGGCACATGAACAAGTGAGTTATGGGAAACGTAAAACTATTATTCAAACAACGAATAATGATCAAATTGATTCTACTATCATATTTTATGATCCGTATGTGGCTAATATTAGTGGTACGTCTAAACATGATTCAATTGCTCATGAAGAATATCATAAAATACAAATGCTAGCATATAATGTTTAACGTGAAGCTGAAAATCCAAAACGTTTGAATAATGAGCTTAAAAAGCAAAAAGATTTGCTACAACAGGAGCTTAAGACGTTTAAGGATCGGGTCAAAACATTTGAGTCACAAACAGTTCAAAGTTCAAAATATAAAGAAACATGTGACGATTTAGAACGTGAGTTAAGGAATGATAAAGACACAATTGACTGACTTTTGAAAGAAAAAGATCAAATTCAAAGTGATTCTTTCAAATTTATAAATGAAAAGCTAATCATTCAATATGAAACTCAGTTAGCTAAAAAGGTTTATCAAGAACGAGAAAATCGATATTTTGAAGATATTGTTGATCTCGAAGAGAAACTAAGTTCTCATGATCGAATTGTTTATAAAATAGGTCAGTCAATTCAAACAATTCACATGCTTGCAAAGAAACCAAATAATGTTTATGATCATTTTCTTAAAGCTGGGTTGGGTTATCAGAATCCCGAACGACTCAAGAAGGCCATTGCAGCACAACCTAAATTGTATGATGGCGATCTGCTTCATTGTGATAAATTAATAATTGATTCACCTAATTCAGAGGGAACTTTAGAGGATGCGAAAGAAAGTCGAATCAAAATGAGAAACAAAATGGTTCAAATTAACTATGATAAAATAAATGCGCTTTATGAAACATTTGTTCCTCAATAAGAATTTTTTGCTGAACAACCATATTTTTCAATTCCTTCTACCTCCAATAATAGTTCTGAGTCTAAAGATGTTCCAACGGAATCACCAGTTTTAAAAATGCCAAAAGAAAGTAGAGTGTTAAAAATGATTGATACACTGGGTGATGCAATTATCGGGTTACACACCAGGATTAATAAAACTCTTTTGCAAGACGCAGAACGTAGATAGCTGTCTGATAGTCAAAATGAATTAAGGGAGGTTTATTAAACCGATGTGATTCTGATGTCAAGATCTTTATACAAGAATTTGAAAGATATCAAAGAAGAACTCATTGAGGATGTGCAGGAAATGCTAAATATTTTTGAGTCAATGGAACAAAAAGTTAATGAAAAATCTCCAACAGAAATTCTTTTACAAAATGAGATTGATTGACTTTTGGAAGTATCCTTGACAAGTGAAATCTGAAATTATGTGTTGCTCTCTGCTGCACAACAAAAACATAACTTGTTAAAAGATGAAATTGAGAAAAGTTCAATTGATTCCAAGGAAATCCAAGCCAATTTGCTCAACAAAATCAAAATTCTTGAAAACGATTTTCATCGATCACAAGCTCAAAGTATTGATTTTGAACTAAAATTACAACATCAAAAGGAGAAAATGGCTTGTGATGTCCCTTGGAAGTCAAAATTGTCAACTTTGAATTCTGAGAACATGTTATTAAAAAGTCAAGTTGAGTCGGTTGTTCACGAACGAGAAAACATTAAACTTGAATTTCCAAAGATTTTTAATTCCATCAAAGTAACACGGGCTTAGCATAAAAAAGAAGTTGATGAATTGATTCAATGTGTTGATAAAAATACTTATGCTTATGGTGATGTGCGTGCTAAGAATCAAGATCTTTTGATGACCATTTCTGAGCTTAAGAGTAAGCTTAGGACAATTGAGAAAGAGAAGAATGTGAATACTAAGTTTGATTCATCTAACACCTTAGGAAAACATGTATGTGTTACATCGTTTAACAAAAATATAGCAGACAAGGCTATGCACGTGTCAAACACTAAGTTTAACTCAGATAGGTCAAAACAAGTCACTTCACAGTCTACACCCAAACCCGAGCAATGTCAAAAACACAATGCGAATGTCATTACAAGAGGCATGTATAAGATAAACAAGCAAGACACAAAAACACCAGATTATAAGGCTAATACAAATGTTTCTAATCTCACAAGTGTAGGAAGTTCACATAGTGTTAGAAGATCAACTTCTAAGGACAATAAATCAAAGAATAGTATCTTGAAGAACACTAAGAGCTCATCTACATATGTGTGGAAGACATTGAATAGTGATTGCTTAGATTCTAATAAATGTGACACAAAGACTTTGAATGTTTATCAAACAAATGCATGTATATCCAATTCTAAGACTGTAAAAGCATGTGTAAATGTTGTTAATGATGGTTCGAATATTGTATGTATTTCTTGTGTTAATGATGTGTTTTTGAATTCTTATGAAAAGTGTGTTGCTCGTCATGCTTTATCTAGGAAGTCTAGTGTTAAGAGAGCCTTATTCACATCCCCCTTAGCAGCGCAATCTAAGAATCTAGGAGCTACTTTTGTAGTTACTAAATCTAGGTTAAGTGTTGCTAAAACCCCAACAGCAACAAGTAAGGTCTCTAGTGCGATAACACCATCTTCTGATTCTAGTAAAACAAGGACACTAAGCAGTTACATGAACAACAAAATTGCAACAAGCAGAAAGTGACAAAAGTGGTTTGAATATAAACAAGGTTTTAATTGGACACCCAAAAGCAAATCTGCTCAATCATAATCAAGTGTAACAAATAATAAAACTAATGTTAGACCTAAGACTTAAACACCAATTATTACTTAAAAATGGGTAGTTAGATTGTCCACTCTCCCATCTGCATTTGTTTCATGTGATGCAGGTGATTCAGCTTATTTTGTGGATTGTTGATAGCGGATTCTTAAAGCATATGACTGGTAATCTTCAACTGCTAAGAAATTTCATTAAGAAATTCATGGGAACAGTCCGCTTTGGGAATGATCATTTCGCTGCAATCACAGGCTATAGCGATTATGTTCAAGGCAATCTCACAATTTGTCATGTATATTACATTGAAGGCCTTGGGCACAATCTGTTTTCGGTTGGACAATTTTGTGACGGAGATTTGGAAGTAGCCTTTCATTCAAAAATGTGTTATGTTTGGAACTTAGAGGGAGATGATTTGCTTACGGGTTCTCGAGATTCGAATCTCTATACTATCTCTATTTCCGAGATGGCGGCTTCTTCTCCAGTGTGTTTAATGTCCAACGCCACATCAACAAAATCTTGGTTATGGCACCATCGGCTATCTCATTTGAATTTTGGCACCATTAACTAACTCACTTCAAATGATCTAGTTGATGGGCTATTAAAATTTAAGTACACCAAAGATCACCTTTGTTTAGCTTATGAACATGGTAAAAGCAAGAAAGCTTCACTTCTACCAAAGTTGGTTCCAAGCACCGAATCTAAACTCAAATTACTTCACATGGATTTGTGTGGGCCAATGCGGGTTACTAGTATCAATGGCAAGAAATATATTCTCATGATCATTGACGACTATTTTTTGTACATGTTGGGAATTATAATTTGATGATTACAAAATATTATATGCAACATTGAAGATAAAAGAAACAACAAGGACTTAAAGATAAATATTAAGTTAGCTTTCATAGTAAGCTAGGTTTTATGTAAACCCTAGCCCCTCTAGTATATAAAGAGAGGTAGGGTGAATAGTTTTAGCATCCATTCATAGTAGACTTCTCCAATGAGAGTCTAGAAACGCATAGAGCGTGTGTCGTGTAATAGTTGTAGTTAGCCATAGATGAGTCATGAATCATCTATGTGCTTATTAGTTTATTAGTAGTCTTATGAATAAGAAAACCTTGTTCATAACAATGATTGTGTTCTTAATTATTCTGATGCGTGTTAGTTAATCATTGTTATTATATCCTAGATGGCTAGATCGTGGTTTAACAATTGGTATCAGAGTAGGTTGCTCTTGATATCTATGATTCAAGGTTTTATAGTCGAAGAATAAAAAAGAAACCTAAAATTCGTATATGGTTTCTTAGTTCGTATTTTTCTGGGCAGCCATGGGAAAACGGTCATAACTCATTCGTTAACCGTTGGATTGTTACGAAATTTTATATGAAGGTTCTACACACATATATCTATAATCTGACCGGAGCGATCGTCAAGATAAGTCTTTGATAAAAAGTTATGCTATGACGAATTGGCTGCAGAAAAGGTATTATTTTCAAGTTTTTGTATGGTGATTATATTTGTTCATACTAGCTTTGGTGAGTTAATCGTTTGATTGATGATGAACCCTAGTATGGATAAATGATTCGTTAAAGGTTTTTGTAGTGCGATCTGATGCTACATGTGGCTTATTCTTTTAGATCATATGATTGTTCTTGGTAATGTTTTATTCAACTCAAGAAACAAATTTATTAGTTATACTCCTTATTCCTGTGACTAAACAGTTCACATGATTAAAAAGATAAGTTGATCGAGAGAGGCAAGTCATCATTGTAGTGCAGTTTTTGTATGTTCAAAACAACAACAGCAGCAGATACACGTCACTCTAAGGTAAAGCACACAAGGAAATTGGTTTGTGACGTTTAAACTCTCCTGGGACAAGCAGTAGGCGTTCGTGTTTTGTTTATTGGTGAAGGTTAATACTAGATCTTGATGTTAAAATACTGTCTGAGCTTGGAAGTAAGTACTGCTCGATTTCAAAATTAATTATGTCTCCATATTCGTTAGTTAATGCTGGTCCACCTGAATTTAAGTCCTTCCTCTGCATAAAATTAATTCCTGGTGGATAGGAGACAGAATTTATCTAAATAGTTAGCAACGACTGCATTACATTTTAAAAAATTGTTTGCTAACATTTTTGGAGGAAGGAGAGCATGGTATTTGTGACTGTTTTGCAACAGATTAGCGACATTAAACATTGACAAGCAATAGTGGACTTTTTTGGTGATCAAATTTGGGACAATAAAACGAGTCACGAAATGGCAGTTTTGATTTGGTACTGATCGAGTAAATAAGATGAACCTGTTAATACTCAAGAAATGACCGAGAAAACTAGTTTATACTGTGGCTCAGTTAATATCGACAAGACGACAAGAAGATTTATTTATTTGGGACCGGATTGGATCTCGAGTTATGAAGGCTTGTTGTGGAAAGTATTATGAAAGACATTTGTGCTATGTCCTTTTAATCAATTATTGACATGGAAACCCTGTTGTTCTAGATCGCCCGGGATGAGGCAACTGTACAAACAGGAATACAACAGATCGCCGGATGATGCAGCAGTCACATGAGAGAAGAGAGATGTTGTTGCACTTAGATGTTTTCTCATTAATTAAACTAATTAAAGCCAACAGGACGCAATTTGGGTCCTTGAAAAGTGATTATTTTTATGTGCAGATAGGTTATTAAACTGGTGATATTGTAGTTGATTTTCATAGTTCTGTCCTATTATATCTCAAATGGCTGACCAACATTTAAAGATAACGTGTTCATGCTATAATATGGTGACTAAGACTATGACAAATCTAGCAAACGTTGTATGATCAAATCTTATGGAGCATCCTACAACCATATGCAAACACTTAGTAAGTATCTTCATAGAAGAATGAGATTTTATGTCAATAGTTGCGGACCTACGATATTATTATCAAATGATACCAGCATTATATCTAGTAAGACTTCA
>BQNB010021593.1:40000-64050 GCA_026074375.1 Tanacetum coccineum
TGAACATAGAACGTTTACTCATAATAAACATATTTGAGAAGTTTCGAGAAAAATTATATTTTTTGTCTTTTATTGAATTTATTAAATAAATAAAATAATTAAATAATATTTTATTATTTAAAATTCAAAATCATGTTTTGGGTAAAATTTCTAAATATAAACTTTTTACGACATACAACGTTTTCTAAGGTGTTTAACTTTTATTTCAAACACTTTTCAAACTTTCCACACTTTTCCGACAAAATTCCAAAATATTGATCTTTAACGTTTACGAAAACGTTTTTCCCAAAATAGCGTTCAATATCACTTCGTAAATACATTTCACCTTCAAAAAGTTCGTCAAAACTCTTAATACGACTAAATATCGCTTATTGGGCCTTAAGGCCCAATAAAGGTCCATTAAGATATTTATAAGTCCAAAATCAAGGTCCATTTATATACATAAGCTTATACTAATAAGTAGAAAATAATCCGGACCACAATAAGCCCTCCCATTAAGCCACGGCTTAAATAGGCTTATTGGGCTGTGAGATAAGCTCCACAATACATATATTAAGTTTAACCATAAGCTAATAAGCTACGTATCATATTTGGTTACCACCATAAGCTATAAAAATAGTCCACAAACATACGCCATATCACAAAAATAGTCAAAAATCACTTCCCTTGTGATTTTGAAAATGACGTGGCGTTTAAGCCCAAATAAGCCAAGAAATAGCTTAAAAATAAGCCCGAAATAAGCTATACAAGCTACTATAAAAAATAAGCTATCTAGCAACATATGTTATTCAACCATCACAACCACAACATCAAAACTACAAAAACCCCTCTTTTCCTTTTTAAATCCAATGAACCAAACACCCCTTTATATATCCGTTTCATTTCTAAAAATCAATTTTCACCGCTATGCATAAATTCATCATCGGTTTCTTCATCGTTTGTCTTTTCAATATTGATGCTTTTGTCATCTTCATCTTTCTTCTCTTCCTCTTCATCAGTGTCCACCTATTCAATCGTTTCATCATCATCACGTTGGTCTTCTTCTGAGTATTCACTCTCTTATTCATAACCCCACTCAAGAATAACATTTGCTTCTAAAGTGACCTTTTACTCATCAAGAACCCCTGGTATAGTACCAGTTCCTTCACTTGAGGTGGCAGAGATGACCGTGGGCTCATCGGGAACCCTTGGTATCCTACCAGTTCCTTCACTTGAGCCTCCAGTACCTGGCTATCTTTTGCAGGTTTTCTTGCTTTCTTTTAGAGCTTGCATAGTATCTGCAGATTCTTGTTCTTTAGGGGTCAGAGATTGAACACCCTTGAGCATTTAAGAAGGATTAGAAGACACTTTCTTTGACACCCGAGAAGTATATCTGAAGGAAATACCTGATGGTCTCCTTCTAGCAGGCTCAGGGACAGATTTAGTCACAATCCTTGGATGAGTAGCATAGACTTGCCTTGTTGCTTCCTCTTATGTAGCTTCAGTTAAACTGACAAAACAACATCTGGATCAGGAATGATGTTGTTAACTGCAGAGATTGTAACTTTCTTCTTGACCACTCTTCTGCTAGCAGTTTGTTTTCTAGCAGGCTCGGGGTTTGATTCTTCAGATACATCAACCGTTGCTTCAGTAGTATCTGCAGTTTTCTTCCCTTATGAACCTTTGCATCTGCTCTTCTTGGGAGGAATTTGACCAGTGGAATATTTTATAAACATCTGATAAGATTCTGATTGCTTAATCTGATCATTCAACATCATATCAAGAATAGGTAGTCCATATTCCTGACAGTCTTCTCTAATTCTGACAAATTTGATTCTGTTGATACGAACCGGCTGATAATTTTATTAATAATGAAGAAAAACATAAAAACAAAGAACAATGAAAGCTTTTCCAAGTCCTCAGACCGGTTCTATTCCCTCCATAATAAGATTACAAACCTAATCATCTATATATAATAATCATATTCTTGTAGAACAAGTCGGATGACAATCTTTACCTAAATAAAACATATCTAGTAAATAAATAAAACTATCTTAATACTTATTTAATATCAATTCCATAATTAATTATTCCAGTTTGTATCATTACTCCGCCCCGCAAAAACACCTTGTCCTCAAGGTGTTCCTTTAAAATCTTGAGCCACATGATTTCAGGATCCCATGTTCTTCGTTGTATCCCTTTTGTGTGCTTCAACAACAAGTAGTAGTCTTGATATATCTTTTTGAGTATTCTTATATAGACTTGTAATTGTTTATGTAAATCCAAACATTCAAATCCATTACCAAGCGAGGTAAATAGCTTTCTTGGTTTTCTTGGTCGGCCACATGCCACCACAAACTTTTTCCAAAATAGCCTTGCTTTCATCCTAATTTTATGGCCTCGTTGGTTTAGTTGTACCCTGAATGAATGAACCTGCCCCTCCTCCTCCTAATTTTTCTCTTCTTTAATTGTTGATATTATCGATTTGTGAAACTTTTCCACATCCCAATACTTAGGCCTCAAGTTTTTTTTCCATAATAGTGCTTGATTCAGCGTTAGAATTATGCAATTCCAACCCAATATCATCATCACATCGCCGTATTGGTGGTACATACGGGGCCGTCTTTGCAGCTACCTTAGTAATTTGAGGATCATGATCCACATGTGTTGATTGTGATGGAGGAGTACCCAAGATTAGTTTCCTGAGTTCCTCAAACTTCGCATCTAACTTCACATTTGATTCTTCCTTTATTGCTTTGATACTCGCCTCTAACTTTTCAATACCGTCGTCAATCTTCCTCTCTAAAGCGTACATGCTTGCTTTTGCTTCTGCCTTATACTTGATGAATTCAGCATCCAATTTAACAACTTTTTTGTTAGTCATGACTTCCGATGAACAATGATTTAGGATGAACAGTAGACGATGAACAGTAACCGATGAATAGTGATTTTTTAAAACCCTAGAATCGAAACAGCTCTGATACTAATTTGATACGAATCGGCTGATAATTTTATTAATAATGAAGAAAAACACAAAAATAACGAACAATGAAAGCTTTTCCAAGTCCTCAGACCGGTTCTATTCCCTACATAATAAGATTACAACCCTAATCATATATATATAATAAGCCTATTCTTGTAGAACAAGTCGGATGACAATCTTTTCCTAAATAAAACATATCTAGTAAATAAATAAAACTATCTTAATACTTATTTAATATCAATTCCATAATTAATTATTCCAGATCGTATCATCTGCTTACAATACCATCATCCTTAATTGTATGGTAGTGTTAATACTTGAGGTTGGAGAGAGACTTGTGTTGTGAGAGAAAGTGATTGATTGTACATCATAAGATTCAAGCCTAAAACAACGATCCGGAGGTCGGGGAGGATTAAACAAGAAGTAAGACATATTATATTAAATGAGAGAAAAGGGAAGATGTGTGTATGCTTAGTAGAGAGAGAACACACATACACACCTTTGAGATTATTTAAAAATGAATCCTTACCCCTCCATGGAAGTATGGAGGGGGTATTTATAGTCCTAGTGACACATAACTATCTTAACTAGTCATTATTAGTTCCTACGTATCACGCTTTAACTAAACTATTGTAATTCCGTATAAGTCGACATATTTTAAGGCTAACAATCTTCCCCCAATACGTGGACATACGGAATTACTTACAACATTCCTAACAAGTACAATTACAATAAAATAAAGTCTTCCGAAGCACTTCCAAAGCTGACGATGTCTTCTGAGTTCTCCTGGTCTTGAAACTTGTACTCCAGCTTGGATCTTCATTGTCTTTACTTGTTCTAGAACTATTGTAGTATGCATGAGTTGGATTAACTTCCCCCCAATCCATGCAGCATGTCTTGAAAAGCTTTCTTTATAGACTCCTTTTTGGCAAATTCTAAAACTTTAATGTAGCTTCAACCACCTTCTAATTGTCATCAAAGTGCACAGTGGAATTTTGTAGAAGAAAAGCCACACCAAGTACTACTACTTCTTGTCATTGGGTCTTGGTGAATATTCGTTCAGGGGTACATGCGAGAAATCAGCAACAATTCTTCTCACGTATGCAGTATACTTCATAAACCATACTAAGTAAAGTAGTATATACTACTTCCTCCTGGAAGTTGACATGGTAACATCAAAGTCAACTAAGTTCCGGATGTACACATTCATATACTACTTCCCCCTGGAAGTTGACATGGTAACATCAAAGTCAACTAAGTCTCGGATGTATACATTTTCCCCCATAATGGTTGCGAACTATCGGGAGCATCATTGTCGTGTACGTCCATATAATCGATAAGTTCTTGTCATAAGAACAAATCTTGAAAATTTATGAATGTCGTTGAAGAACTTTGAAGATTTTGCTTAGACTGTGAAGTACCTCTGTCTTGGAATAACACAATAATATCCCGTGAGAATTGTTGATTACATCTCAACCTTTAAACTCTCTGGCTAACTTACCAACCTCGTATTCTGTTGGCTATTGTTGTGACCACTTGGTGAAGTAAACCCGATATACCAAACTTGAAAATGAAGTAAAATCCCCCAAATTTGTTACTTAAGCTTGCGCTGTTGTTTATTAAAGAACGGTGCAAGGTTAAATCTATAAGTACTCTATACCCGACTGCAAAAGTATAGGTTCAAGAAGACTACTTTTCATGGTTTTTATGAAAAGAAACTCTCGCCAATTTTTTTATGGTAGCGGTTTGCTATTATCGAGTCAAACCGGTAAGCACCGAGTCAGTCAAACAGAAATGAAGAAAAAGAAAAGACAGACTATGTTAAACAACCCCATATCAATTAACTATAACAACAATCCATTACAACATCAACGACAATCAATAAACGGCAATCGTTACAGCCTCAGCCAATTAAACCCAACAAATCCAATCACTAAATCCTGTTCCCATCGTCACAATCACAAATCCCACTACATCCTCCATTAATCAATACTCGAAACAAAAAAACAAAATTAAACAAACGATCTTAGATTGTCTATTTTTGTGTGTAACAAATTATGTCATAACCTTTTAAGATCAGAGAAACACACTAAAACACTCATCATAGATCTGTCAAGACACTAAACACTAATACCAAGGACCTACCCGAGACCTTAATTATAAAGATCTTGAAGCTTAAATCTTGCTCTTCGTAGCAACAAGTTTCGAATAGTGGTAGCACTTGTATGTTTATGATAAGGGTTTATGAATAGATGGATCGATGTTGAATAAAAGGGGGTGTACGTTTGTGATGGGAGCAGATTTGACTTTGGTGAGAAAGAAAAGAGTGACTACATTTTTTTATTGTGATTAGGGTTAACTATGAGAAAATTTAGGGATTACTGATTTATATCCCTAATCCAATGTCATCGGACTTCAACAATTCATGGGCCATGTATAAATATTGTCTAATCATTAGATGGGTATAATTTTTATCACCTGTTGGGCCACGATTTACTGAATTTGGATGTTGGGCCAAGGTGTATTGACAAAAACATGGGCTGAGTTTTTGTTAGTGTTTGGCTGGAACTATGGAAAACAGAAAATGGTTAGACCGGTTAGTTACTTGGTTTGGGCCGTGTAATTGATAAATGTCAACCTGGACCAAATGTTGTTGTAGTTAGTTTTTTTTGGGCTGCAAATTATTTAGTATAAATGGTGTTGGGCTACGTTTTGATATAATGGGCCGCAAATGTTTATGGTTTACCTATTTTAGACTTGTGTTAGTAGATTGAGCCATGAATAAAATGCTATCATGACAAGTTGAGCTAGACAATGTTTATTCGTTGATGACAATTAAAAAAATAACATTTGTCGTAGTTAAATAACATTCAAACAACAAACACGATACATAACGCTAAAAAGATCCTGAAAAGATTCAATAAATGACAAATGGCTAAGGATTCGGATTACGATGACAAGTGATCACGAAGTTGATTTGGTATCCATTATTTGACATTAAAGTGAGTTTCATGAAGGCGTCTACTTATTTCATCATCGAGACTTCCTTCTATTTTCTACCCTTTTTCTTTAAACCCAATCTATCAGTTGATGACTTGCTTGAACGTGTAAAGTTTATGATTGAGACTTGAATTATCTAGTTTCCAGTAGTCGGGGTGGTTGGTTGAAAACTTGGATAAATATCACTTAAAGGAGTTACGTTGTAGTACTCAGTGTCACACGCAGATGTCGATGTGGATAATTTTAAGAGTTGATGTACTTCTTATACTTTTAGGACTTGGGTATAGAGTACTTATAGATTTAATCTTGCACCGTTCTTCGATCAACAACAATGCAAGCTTAAGTAACAAATTTGGGGGATTTTACATCATTTTTAAGTTTGGTATATCGGGTTTACTTCACCAAGTGATCACAACAATAGCCGATAAAATACGAGGTTGGTAAATGATTTGAATATAATAGCATATAATACAGAATGTACTTGGGAGTGGAAGAAAGAGACTAGGGAAAAGACAGGCAAAAAGAAGGGTGACGGCATGGGGATTGGGGGATGGGAATAGGGAGCTACCGAATCGCAAGATGTACTACACTAAGGGTGAAAGATAAGTCCGTATGACCCGAACAAAGACCGAACAGACCTAATAGCATCAAGTACGACCCCCTTGGGGGGAAAGAAAGAGAAGAAGGAAAAGACAGGACTAGAGAAGAAGCAACAATGTATTAAGATTAGAATTCTAGATAAAGCGCAGGAGGAGAACAAGATAAAAAGATAGAGAGAAAGGCAAAGGAAGAAAGACAGGAAAATAAAATGCAAAGAACAGAAGAACATGAAAGTCAGGTGAACTGGGAGTAATGTCAGAAAGGCACAAGTACTTGAGGTAACCGTACTAGACTATTAGGACAGCGAAACACCCCCAACTGAAATCCTTAGGATCGTGGTTCCAGTCCACCAAGGAGACATTAACGGTAAGACCCAGATCGTTGAGGGTAAGTACGGCTAGAGGGTGCAATGTTGTGACCTGCGAGGGTCCGTCAGTGGAATGAGTATAGGTTGGATGAATTACATGCGGAAATGACTTTTGCTTTGTAAGGGGAACACTACCACGAAGAGTGTTTAATTTGTATTTAGGATCTTCTTAACTGAACTTGTTCACAAAAGAAAAAACACGGGTATAAATCGACAGACTAAATGCGGAATTAACTTAAAAGGACATAGAAGGGGGAAAATAAACAATGAACTAGCAGAGTATGACCGTTGCAGACTGCTGTGACGTGGGGATAATATGATGACATGTATAATACCTGAGTGAAAAGGAAAAGATCGATACAAAACAACTTGACGCCGACAACTTAAAACAACGGCAACCTGGAAAGAAAAGACTATGAGGGAGCGAGAGAAAACACTGGACAGCACAAATGCAGTGCGACCTCGGACCGAGGTTGACTGACTCGAGAACCAGACTACTAACGAAAGAGAAAATAGAACAAGAGAAAGACTCTCTCTAAACATGCTTGGTCCGGAAAACACACTAATATAAAACATAAATGGCTAGATACGAAATAGACTGAACATTGAATTATATTGTTTTCCAGTAGTCGGGTGGTTGGTTGAAAAATTGATAAATAGTCATTAAAGGAGACACAACAACTTACTGTTGTAGTACTCTATACAGTGTCCACGCAGATGTCGATGTGGATAATTTTAAGAGTTGATGTACTTCTTATACTTTTAGGACTTGGGTATAGAGTACTTATAGATTTAATCTTGCACTGTTCTTCGATCAACAACAATGCAAGCTTAAGTAACAAATTTGGGGGATTTTACATCATTTTTAAGTTTGGTATATCGGGTTTACTTCACCAAGTGATCACAACAATAGCCGATAAAATACGAGGTTGGTAAATGATTTGAATATAATAGCATATAATATATATATATGTGTATATATATATATATATATATATATATATATATATATATATAACTAAAATACCAATTATCAAATAATATAAGAAGTAAGTATTCCGTTAAGAAATGAAAATCACTTTAGGAAAAGTGATGACCAAATCTTCCCGAGTCGTATCCCGACGAAGCGTGAATTGAGAATCGGTTAAGTTCGTGATCGTGTGATTTGAATGATTTCAAGGATTTTGATTTTAAATTCTATTTCTACTAGTGAAACGCAAAATAAAATAAAGGCAAGCAAACAAATAAGGCAATTAAAGATTTAAACTAAAAACGTTAACGGGAATCTAAAAACGCGACTTAATACCTAAACTATTAAAATTTAACCTTAAAACTATTTTTTTTATTTTTTATAAATCCTAAATGATTAAAAATAATTTTAGAAAAAAGAATTATATTTTTTTGACTTTTATTTTATTTATTATGAATTAAAAACAAGTTTAATCTAAAAAAATTAATAAAAAGTACTAAGCTAATTTATAAAAATCTGTAAAAATTACTAAAAATACTTTGGACAATTTAAAACTTAAGAAAAATAAAAACTAGAAAGTTTGCTGATCGAAAAAGTAGAAAATAAGCTAAAAAGGGCTGATAAGCAAAACTGAAAACAACCTTAAGTAATTAATGAAACAAACATATTATGAAAAAGTCACAAGGGCGAGATGGTAGTGAGTGTGTGGGTTGAGGTGTTGGTGTTATGAAGGAGAGGTCATAGGTTTGAAACATGTGGCCTTTCTTTTTTACAAAACATTTTTTTTCTTTTGAAAAAGCTAAAGATTAAGCTAAAATAAGAACCTTTAATAAATGGACTTTTGACAAATTTAAAAAATAAGCTAGAACAAGCTACTTGAAAAACTGACAATTAAGCTAAATGACCATTAAGCTAAACTGTTTTGCTTTTAGGACTCAAAAAGCTAACTAGAAAACAAATGAGCTAAAAAAATACTAAGACTTATACCTAATAAGCTAAAAGGACTACCAAATAAGCAAATCAGATAAGCTATAAAGCACTTAAAATCATGAAATCAGAGGTCTAAAAGACAGAACATAAAGGACAAAGACCTAACTAAAAGCTAATACTTAAGGACTAATAAGCAATGATATTAAGCTATAAACTGAAAAAAGATGAAGATTAATATTTGAAAAACACATAAAAGCTAGAATTAATTAAATTGAACAAGAGATTAAGCTAGGTAAAAGGGCTTAAAAGAGACAGTCTACACTAGATTTTTTTGGTTTTTTGAAAATTAATGACACTTTTGCAACTTAAGAATAAGACTCAATAAGCTAAGAAAAAGTTTAAAAGCTAAAAATAGATTAAGAAATTGACTTAATAAGCTAATACAAACTAAAATTAAGCTAGATTTAACAGAAAATAAGCTAGAAATAAGGACTTGAAAAAGTGGCAGACTACTAATTTTTTTTGGCTTTTTGGATTTTAAAGGTCAAATAAGCTACTGCAGACCTAATTTTAAGCTACTAAATGATGACTAAATATAAAAATAAGCTTAAACAGATTAAGCTTATACCTTAGTGAGCTTATGTTATCAATTTCAGACCTTAAAACAAGCTTAATCTAATCTAAATTTGCTATTGAAAAGAGGACTTTTAAAACTTTGAAACTGAAACTAAGACACTTAGACAGAAATAGGCAAAACACAATGGACAAAAGCACTCTTTAATCAAATCATTTCTACTGCATTATTAGACTAAAATAAGCATAAAAACAATATCAAATACCACTATTAAAGATCTAGGCTGAATAAGCTTTGTTACCAAACAAGAGTACCACAGATTCAAACCATGGTTACTTTGAACCTTAAATTTGACCTTTAAGCTATAACAACTATGGGAAACTAATTCTAAGACTAAGATTAAGCTTGTTAAAGATGATTAAAAGGCCAAAGAGGCTTAGGCAGCCACACAAAAGTAGTGATGCTTGTTGGCCAATACACCTTTAAAACTGAATTATTATTTTTTAACTACACAAATTTGTAAATAAGCTATATCTCTGCCAACAACAGATATATAACTAAACAAATAAAGGACAGTTAAGCACAATCTAATAGATAATAAGCAATATTAAGCAAAACAATAAGCAAACAGAATTAAGCTAATATTTGAGTGAAAATGAGAAGATAGAACAAGTACATTTGTCCCAGCCAAACAGGGACTTAAATGCTCTTAAGAGCTTAAATAAAAAAGCTCCAGCTTGTTAGAAACAAGCTGGTAAGGTCCATAAGCCCTTCCATAATTGGCTTATCATCCAAGTCAAAAGATGAGGTAACTTTAGGGGAGAATTTAAGTGAAAATCTAAACTCAGTTATGCTTTTGAAGGCTTAACTAAGTGATAGCAAGCTTATGCAGTAATTCAGAGCTTATGAGAGCTTATTAGGAGATTATGATCAAATTAGACAAAATTTCATTAACAAATAAACTTGAATTAAAACACGAAATTAAATGAAAGATGACTTTTATTGAAAATTGAAAGGATTACAATGCTTTGGAAAGTAAATTACAAGAAATTAAACTATTAGCTACTATGAATTACTAATAAGCTAAAGCTAAAATCTACTTCTCCTTATTATGTGATCAAGCCCTCTATTTATAGGGGTGAGAGGAACCTTCTATCCTTCCAGGATGCTCCCCAATCTTTAATCTTGGCCTTTGATCCATAACAACCTCTAAAACTTCAATCTTTGAGCCGTTGGATTGTGTACACGTCCCATCATCCAATCAAATGATGCAGGATTGCCATCGTGTACAAAGAGAATGTTAGAGGTGTCAGTCGTACTCTTCTAGAAGCATTTAGATGCGTGTACTTTAGAGGATTTACCCTACTCATGTGTTTGTATGAAAATGAGGAGGAGGGAATAGTGAAAATGATGTACAGTGTTTTTGATTATAACATTTGGGGCATTGACCCAGTTTTACAAGTTTGACCTGGGTTTGAGATGTTGGGCTTAGATTTGGTTACTTGGGCCAGGCAATTGATAAGGGTTTATGGATTTAGACTAAGTTTTATAAATAGGTTTAAGTTTTAAAGGGTTTATAAGTATAATTCTTAATGGGCTGACCAAGCCCATTAAAATGGGTATGGGTTGGCTCATAAAAAAGAATGTATACGCCTTCGGCTTTGGTTTTTTTACGCTCATTTCATTCCCGTGCTCGGTTTTGTCCGTTTTGCTTTGTTTTTGTCCTTTTGTGCAATATCTGTTTCCTGCAAGACACAATTCACAATACAAACGAATACAATGCATTTTTCTGTATTTATTGATCATTGTTGGTCTTTTTAGCTTGTTTTATAAGGCAAAAGGTATGTGTATTTAAGCACATACTAAAATCCCCCATACTAAACTATTTCCGTGTCCTCACGCAATGTTCTAAATACACACTTAGAAAACCAAAAATTTCAACCCCCTTAGACTAATTACCTCGAAAAGTAGCTAAGTGTTCATCTAAGTTATAAATAGAATTTTGGTCCGAGTTAAGGGTTATAGGTTTAATGGGTTAACGAGGAGTTATGTTTGTTTAAGGTTAAGGACTCATGGTGTAATTGGTTTGGACTGATGGTGTTAGTCCCTAAGGACTAACTTTGTAACAGTTTTAGGGTATTTTAAGGTTAAAGGATTAACGGGATTGATTGGTAAGATTTTACCTTAAGATAAATAATCGCCTTCGCTTCCGATTTTTTTCACACTCTTTCCATTCCCGTGCTCAGTTTTGTCCGTTTTGCTTCGTTTTTGTCCTTTTTGTGATATATCCATACCTGCAAGACACAATTCACGAAATACACATATACAATGCATTTTTTTGTATATTTTTGGTCATTATTGGTTTTTTTAGCTTGTTTTATTAGGTAAAAGGTATGTGTATTTAAGCACATACCAAAATCCCCCATACTAAGCTATTGCCGTGTCCTCACGCAATGTCATAAATACAAACTTAGAAAACCAAAAATTTCAACCCCCTTAGACTAATTACCTCAAAAAGTAGCTAAGTGTTCATCTAAGGGGATTAAGAAATCACTAGTTTTGAAAAGCTCCATGTTTTATCATTTTTATGCATTTATTATCGTTCATACATATCACAATTTCATGGAACAAGAAATACTAAAAGGATAAATTCATCGTCCTTGATTTTTCACCCGCCCCAAACCAAGCTTAAAACGAAATCATTGTTAAATACAAGTTAAGATGCTAACACTACTCATAAATGCTAATTGTGGATGCATAGCTACTTTTCGCTCCCTTATTCCTAAATCTCTAAAGATTTTATTATAAATATTATTTGTGATTAATGTCTTATTTATATAAAGTAAACCCGGTTTAGACCACAATTAGTTTGAAATCCTTTCCTAAAGAGACAATATGGTGAGAATAAGGTCCACATTAAGGTTCTAATTTCACACGATTTAGGGGTTATCCTTTTTAGATAACCCCGGAGTTGAAATTTGGCTTTATTATTATTATTATTGCAGAATTATTAAACCTCGATCCTTTAAACAACTGCCACATCAGTATGCGAGCCGACCATAGTCCGTGAGTCGTATTTTGACCTCGGTAAATTCCTCGACCTTTTAAAAGGTTGCAACATCGGTTGTGAGCCGGCAAGATGCAGCAAACTTTTATCAGTCTCGGATTATTACTATGTGCTTTGTTTAGAAGACTGCCACATCGGTTGTGAGCCGGCAAGAGGCAGTAAACTTTTATTAGCCCACAGTTTTATTACTATTATTATTACCTCCACCCTTTAAACGACTACTACATCGGTTGTGAGCCGGCAAGAGGTAGTGGTCTTATTTCGGCTTCAGTTTATTATATAACTATTATAGCCAAATTTCAAGTCCTGCGGTCTTTTAACTACCTAGACAATGGTAGCGAGCCGTCAGGAATCGGTAGCCTATTTCCCTACAACACTGACAAAACCTCGATGTGTACCTTACTTTCACCATAAGGAATCTCTACGAAGTGATTTAAACTAAGAATCGCAAAAACCTAACGCAACTTTATTTATTCAACAATTATATAATGTTTATTAAGCTGATGGGAGCAAAAAGCCACAATTAACCTCTATGAGCTCTAAAGAGATCCAACTACTCCACGTTTAGCATCTAACTTATATAAAACTCTATCATTTTTCGTTCTTCGCAAATTTAAAATCTTTAGTAAAAAGATTTGCGAATGCTTAGTCTAATAAAACAAGCTTTGCATATTTAAAGTCTATCATGAAAACTTGCAAACTCTTGGCTTTTTCAAGCTAGAATTCGAGTTTTAAAGCTTCTTCTATAAAAGACTAGCAAAATCTTAAATTTATATAAGTTAAGGGGCAAGCTAGAGCGCAACATGCTCGATCAAGTCAAAATTTATTCTTTAAAAAGACAAAACTACGTGTCTAAACACTTATTCTATTTTTGAAAAAAAAATTTGGCATATTTTTGCTATTTTTGGTGGTAAAACAGGGTTACGTGAAGACAAAGAAAATGCAAGTAAGATCGAATCAAAAGATCCCCCCCCCATACTAGAACTACACATTGTCCACAATGTGAGACTGTCACCCCCATACTAATTTCAAGGCATAATCCAAATATTAAGGGGTCTCTACGTAAATCTAAAGCCGTTTATTAATTATGCTAATAGATAAACGTTAATCAATAAGATCTAGGATATCGGATTCCCTTATATAAGCATGCGAAGGATTGAAGAACGAGGGACAAAACCACAAGCATGAGAGTCTTCAAAATCCAGGCAATCCTAGACATAAAACATAAAATACGAAACACGAGAAAGGAAGAGGCAAGCCTCCTTACATCACACTTATTAATTAGCATAATATTACTAGGGATAAGCATGGGTTGCCACCCATGAAGCGCTTGTTTTTGTTAACCGAGTTACGAGCCTGACTCGACCCCGAATTTAATAGTCCTTGGGGAAAGTTTGGAGATCTAGGAAAACCATCGGTGGTATATCCCCTCCAAAGTAATGTTTAAGTCTATGACCATTCACCTTGAAGTTTGGTTCGTCGGTTTGAGATAACTCGACGGCACCATAAGGGAAAACTTAAGCAACGGTGAATGGTCCGGTCCAACGGGTTTTAAGCTTGCCCGAGAAAATCTTTAATCGAGAATTAAAGAGAAGAACTCGATCACCAACGTTGAAAACACGGTTCTTAATCTTGGAGTCATGAATCTTCTTCGTTTTCTCTTTGTAGATTAAAGAATTCTCGTAAGCTTGATCCCGGAGTTCATTTAATTCATTCATTTGAACTTTTCGGTGATTACCCGCAGTCTTAAGATCAAAATTACAATGCTTTAAGGCCTAATAGGCCTTGTGTTCAAGCTCGATAGGAAGATGGCAAGCCTTTCCGTATACTAGCTTATAAGCAGTGCATCCAATGGGTGTTTTGAAAGCGGTACGGAAAGCCCATAAAGCATCATCTAACTTATCGGACCATGAAACATGATTTTCACCTACGGTCCTTTCTACGATACGTTTTAAACCACGATTTAAAACCTCTACTTGTCCACTTGTTTGTGATGATAAGCAGTAGAAAGACTATGGGTAACTCCATACTTAAGCATGACCGTTTTCTTTGGTGTATAAAAGGAACCCTACGACATTAGTTAGATATAATTTTTATATATAAGTTTCACAAATATTAATAGTTAGTAATCTATAACCTACAATTATAGTACTCAAAGTTCTGTTTATTCATTGTTCTTTTTAGCAATATAAGTTAGTTTTCGCATAGCTTGTATTGTTCATAGTCATTGTTTCTCTTGTAGTTAGTTTGGATCTATCCAGATTGGCTACCACCCTTAACAAGCTAGAAAGATCTATTAAGTCTGGGATCTACAAGTGGTATCAGAGCTTGTAGAGAAACTCTGAGTAAGAAGAACCAAAACACCATCCAGTTTATAAACCTTTACTTCAGGATCTAGTTCAATGGCAGGATCAGATGTATGGAAAAAATCTAACCACCTAACCACACAACAAACACCAACCCAACAAGCCCCTCACAGCTGTGTCAACCATTAAACATCTATCTGAAGAAAGCGAGTATGCATTTTGGGCCATTGAAAAATGGAACAATTACTTGAGCCATAACAGACTATCTATATGGGAAGTCATACAAAAAGGAAATGATCCCGTAAGTGTCTCAACAGATACAAATGGAGTAATAAAGGTTTTGCCTCCAAAACTGCTGAAGAAATTTTAGCCAGAGAAAGAGAAAGAAAAGCAAAGACCACCTTACTTATGGCTTTACCAGAAGACCATTTAGCAAAATTTCAAAAGATGACTGATGCTAAAGAGATGTGGGATGCTATCTAAGAGTATGATACCCCTAGAAGAACCAATAGATCCATTCCTTTAGGAATTACACCAACTATCTGTTTCGTTACACCTTTACACCTTAGCCTACCCTGTTAGATTTTGTCCCTTTGTCAGTTGCCAGTACTTAAAGTGTAAAGTATGTATTTACCGAGTCTTGTGTCAATTTTCTATCTTTGGTAAGGTTAGGAAGAAATTTGCACATTGCAAATGGGAATATATAAAGTAGTCAAAACTCATGTATATTTACTACCAACGCAATTATTGGTACGTCTTAAGAATGAAGAATTACCGAAGGAATTATTCGGAGTTATTATGATCGTGAAGATGGTGAAATTACACCAAGTTTCATAGTATAGTGTAGTAAAAAATTAAAAAAAAGAAAATCGCAACAAAAAAGAGGAGGAAAGTTTGGAGATAATCGTAAGAGCTTAAGACCAAAGGAATTATATGAAAGATCGATTATTCGTTGCTACGTCTTAAAAGTCAATTGTAAAACCTAAAAATCTCAACAAGTGTAAAATTACCAAAATACCCCTAATGCAAGAAAATTCGTAAAAGCTTAAATAAACATCATTTAAATGTTAGAAATTATAAAAATGCAACATATGACAATTATGAAATTTATGTAAGATTAAAATACTTTATGTTATGTAAGAAAAATAAATAATACTTATGTATATAAATATAAGCCGAATTAATTATTATTTATGTATTTATACATTAAAATTAAATCAAATAAAATTAGGATAATTACTAAATATTTTGGCAAAGTTAAAATCTGATTTTTGTTCATTTTTAAAAGCCTCTAAACTCGGCCAATAACTAGTATAACTCTCTTATGCATTTTATTTTAACTAAATCCTAAAAACCAAAATAGTCGAAAACCATAAAATACAAAGTGGCGGCATAAAGAATTTTACAAGGGCTTGAACAATTTTTCTAGGGTGTTTTGAAGGTCAAGGATTGTGGGAAAAATAGTGGGAAGATTGTAAAGTGCTTGGTTCGATTGTGGTATTTGTTTTGGGTTCGAATTAAGCAACCGGGTTCAATAATTCATTAAATCATCAAGAATCATCAAAGGTATTTTTGTATCTCAATTTTCATCATATTAATTCGTTCTATGCATGAGAAAAATTATCATGCATGTTATTTTGATTTTATAAATTAAAACATGTTCGAAACCCTAATTTTTAGCTAATTATGAAATCGGCACAAATAATATTTGTACAATTGATTTTATATTTTTCTAAGGTTTTTCATATCACATATAACTCAGATAAATTGTTGGAAAAATTTAGGAAGGATTCGAATAATTATTGGGGATTTATCATTGTTTGCCGATTTCGAATTAAAGAAAAAGGAAAGAAATAAAATTAGGGTTAGGGTTTTGATAATTTTTCCAGGTGCAATAAATGCTAATGATTGGGAAATAATTATGTTTGTGATTGGGAAAAATTTAATTAGGGTTTTAGTGATTTAATTGATTTGCCGAATTGATATTTAAAGTATAAGGACTTGTTTTGTAATTTCTGAAACTATGGGGTCTGTTTTAGACATGTTATTATATTTAATATATTCTGTATAAAATAAGTTGGGGGGTATAAAATGTCATTTTGATATTATTTTGGATTAAAATGGTTAATTACATATAATAAGTAATTAGAAATTAATTAATTAAAATAGAGGGACTGAAATTGTAAATTCTGAAAAGTATAAGGTTTGGTTAGTATTTAATGTATAAAGTATGATTTTGTCATAATTGAATCTATAAGCTAGTTTTGTAATTATGGATAATTAAAAGATAAAGATATTGAATTAATAAAACCAAAAAGGGCTAAATATGTAAATTATGTAAAATTAAGAAGGTTGACTTAGTAAATACAGAAAATGGAAAGGAATAAAACTGAATAAAATGTGAAACTTTGATTATTTACCCTTTAGACTTGAAAATTGTTGATTTTGCATATTAAACCCTAAAATATGGAAAGTTGTCATATTTAACCCTAAACTTGTAAGGTTGGCATATTAAGTCCTTAAGCTATTCAAAATGCTCAATAGAATCTCAAATGATGAATATTACTAAATATGGAAAGTTACTAAAAATGGAAAGTTTCTAAATATGGAAAGTTACTAAAAATGGAAAGTTTCTAAATATGGAAAGTTACTAAAAATGGAAAGTTACTAAAAATGGAAAGTTTCTAAAAATAGAAAGTATAACTTAAATGAATGGTTTGTAATTCGAATTCATCATTTCTTTAGGTTCGGCCAAGAGGGAGTGATTGTGATATTCCTATGGTGTTTTCTTTGGTTATTGCTTTGCTTCGGAATAAGGTACAGATATTCTGACCTTATCATTAAGGTTTCTCATGACATGAGTTGAGATCCTCAAAAAACAAGGGCAAAAAAAAAACAAATGGGTTAATCCTAACCACTCATTTTTTCATCATTCACTTTTTCACCTTTTTCTTAAAACTCAAATATCTAGCAAACGATAAATCGTTAAACGAAAAAAAATACACCATCGCGACGAGTATTTTTTTATCTTTCTATAGAGGGGCACTTCTATATACTATCGGATGGAGACGAACTTTTTTCGAATTTTTTTATTTTTCAATCACGTCAGAAAAAATCTCATGGGATAGTTTTTTGAAAATCACATGAGATTCTGATACCAAATCTATGATTTTTTCAGGACGTGATTGAAAAAAAAACTGAAAAAAAGTTCGTCGAAAGTATCGCAACGGATAATTTTTTTATCTTTCTATAGAGGGCACTTATATATATATTTTCGAAGAACTCTTTTTTCGATTTTTTTTTCAATCACGTCTGAAAAAATCACATGAGATTGTGATACAAATCTCATGTGATTTTTTCAGACGTGATTTTTTCAGATGTGATTTTTCGACGAACTCTTTTTTTTCGAATTGAAATTAGGAGTGGATCGAATGCACATGGGGGGGGGGGCTGTAGAGGAACGGAGGGTCGACAAGTGAGAGATGGTGATGAATCGAACGCGGGGACGGCTAGAGGATGTCCATCTTTGATGTTGGGCACGATGTAGGTCGTTTAAGAGAGGTTTCAGAAGGGAGTATCAGGGAACAGAGGAGTTATTTAGTTATTGAGGGCGGGTGGATTTTTTTTTTTGTGACTCAATCACAGTCTTGCAATCTCATGTGATTTTTTCAGACGTGATTGAAAAAAATCAAAAAAAAAGTTCGTCGAAAGTATCACAACGAGTATTTTTTTATCTTTCTATAGGGGGCACTTCTATATACTTTCGACGAACTTTTTTTTCGAATTTTTTTTTTCAATCACGTCTGAAAAAATCACATGAGATTTGTAACAGAAATCTCATTGATTTCAAAAAATCCCCAAGAGATATTTTTCTGAACGATTGAAAAAAAAAATTCGAAAAAAGTTCGTCGAAAGTATAATAGAATGTCCCTCTATAGGAAAGATGATTTAATTCTCGTCGCGATGGTAATTTCGTTTGCGTAACGAATAACAGTTGTGAGATATTTAATTTTAACAAATAGGGTGAAAGTGGGGTTTTTATTAAATTAATATAAGAATAAATCTAAACCATTAGATGAAAATCAAAATGAATGGCTAAAATTGAAGCGGTTTGTTCTTTTTTGACCATGGTTCCTTATGGAACTTTCTGCTCATTCCTCTCTATCTTTGATTACCTATGAATTGGCACATTTGCTCTGAGCCTTTTATCTTGGTTCTCTAACGATCTGTTATTATGTTACTATTTTGAACCCTGCTATGCTATTCTTTGAATTTAGAACCTTTGACATTGAATCTTTGCTATGAATCCCTTTGAAATGAACGTTGATTGACTTTGCTCTGACCCTTCAGTTTTGAGACCCGAGCCACTATTTGTTCCTAGCCATGAAGTAACCTGGTCGGTGTCATTGATGCCCCTTTTGGCATGATCATGTGTGAGTGAGTGATTTCTCACACCGTCCCCCATTTGATATTATATGCACATTAATGAAGATTAATATTAGTTTAAGGGGCGTATGATGCATCCTAGATTTTTTTGAATTCGATGGACTATTGACATTATGATATTTGGAATATTTGGGTAACTGATGTTTTGGGTGCAAATCCACGTCCTTTCACATTTGGAGCTAGCTACTCCCAGGTTTACTATGATAGATTTGTTGGCTTGTAATGGGACTTTGATTCGATTTTCTGATTCATCCTTACACATTAACACTATGAATTGACTTCTGAATTTGTTTTACCTTATATTTGTATTCTTTGATCATTCTTGTGATATCCTTTGCAACCTTATATGCGTATCCCATTGATTTTCCGTTATCTTTTGCGTTCGATTAATATATCTGATTCACTGGGCTTGTAAGCTCAGGCCGCACTTTCTTTCCCTAGCAGCAGGTATCTAAGCTAGAGCTGGGTTGCTTTCAGCTATGCGTTCTGAGTGGTGGACCTTACCCTAGAGATCTTAGTTTTGATATATGAATTGTTTCTTTTCAAGACATTTGTTATTTCGGTTATTTCGGTTGGATATGTCTGTCCTTAAGAACTTATGTACCTTAAGTCATGTTACTTATACCTTAGGTTATTAATTTAAGACTTCGTTGTTTATGTTGTGTTATGATTATGTATGCTTTTTGATGGTCACACCGATATTTTGTAATACTTCTACCCTTTTGGTCGGGGCGTTACAATTTATGGTATCAGAGCTTCCAGGTTAATCATGACGAGGTCTTATGACCTTAGAGCTTAGGCTATGACCTGTGAGGATTGGGTAGACATTAAGTTCCTTCTGCGTAACTCTCTTCCGTAACCTATCTTGTTTTTGTTTGCTAATCGTTTCTCGATCGTTCAGATGGTGACTACCCGTAGAAACTCGGATGATGATGTTCCTAACTTCGAGGCCATGATTACTGCTCATTTTATTTGATACTGGGGCTACACATTCTATTATACCTACCACTTTTTCTAAGAAACTTAATATGAATCCTACACCATTAATCGAACGTGTAATCATTTCAACCCCAATGAAGAACCATATGCTTTTTTTTATTAACATTGAATATGTTAACTGCCCTCTACGTTTTGATGATCGTATTCGTCCTGCAATTTACTTCCTATCCTATGTTGACTTTGATGTGATTTCTTGCATGGATTGGTGGCTCTCTCAAGCTCACCATTGACTGCTATGCAAGGACTGTGATCTTGGTAGACGTTCGCCAACATGAATTTATTTATCACGGTTTCCTCACCGCATTAAGTCTGTTAAGCTCATCCTGCTATGAAGCACGTACCTTGAATTCTTATGGTGCCAAGGTTTTCTGGCCTTTCCGTTATGGACACATCTATGGAGAGTCCATAATATTGAAAAGCATTCTGTTGTTCGTGAATTCGCTGATGTTTTTCCCGATGAACTTCCTGGACTTCCTCCGGCTAGAGAGATTGAATTTGGCATTGAGTTAATTCCCGGTGCTGAACCTATCTCAAAGGCTCCGTATCGTATGGCACCTGTTGAATTGAAGGAGTTAAAGGAGCAGTTACAGGAGATGTTGGAGAATGGCTTTATTAGACCCAGTGTTTCGCCGTGGGGTGCACCGGCTATTGTTAAGAAGAGGATGGGAGCATGCGCTGGTATTGATTACCCGCGAACTCAACGTATTACCAATTCGTACCGCTATCCATTTCTAGAATCGACGATTGTTGTACCACTGAAGGGGCCAAATATTTTTCTAAGATTGATCTGCGATCTGGTTATCACCAGCTTCGTGTGAGAGAGCAGGATATTTCTAAGACTGCTTTTCGTACGCGTTATGGCCACTACGAGTTCTTGGTTATGCCCTTCGGTCTGACTAATGCTCCTGTCGTGTTTATGGATTTGATGAACCGTATTTTCCACGAGTACCTTGATAAGTTCGTTATTGTTTTCATCGACGACATCCTCGTTTACTCCAAGTCTGAAGAAGAGCATGAGCAACATCTACGGATTGTGTTGGAGATTCTTAGACAGAAGAAGTTGTATGCGAAGTTTTCGAAGTGCGAGTTCTGGTTACAGCAAGTCGCGTTCCTTGGTCATATTGTATCTGCAGACGGCATCATTATGGATCCATCAAAGGTTGAAGCTATCACCAAATGGCCGAGACCTACCGGGTGACGGAATGGCGAAGTTTTTCTGGGCTTGCTGCTATTACCTACTTGTTGAGGGTTTCTCCCGATTAACTTTAACTCTTACCCAGCTGATGAGCAAAGGGGAGAAGTTGTGTAGACGATGAACGTCAGGAAGTTTTGAGAATTGAAATGAAGATTGGTGTCTTGCTCCGATATTGGCTCTTCATCAGGTTTTCTTTTTATTTTCCGGTGTTTTTCAGATATCAGTGATTCATCGAAGAAAGGGTTGGGTTGTGTTTTGATGCAACATGGAAGGTGATCGCTTACGCTTCAAGCGCCGAAACCGTATGAAAGTAAATAATCAACCCCTGATCTTGAGTTAGCTGCGTGCTTTCTTTGCATTGAAAATCCTGGAGAACTAACTGTAATGGTGAAGCTGTGATATATTTACAGATCATAAGAATCTCCAAATATATTTTTACTCAGTGAGAACTTAACATGAGACAGAGAAGATGGTTGGAACTTCTGAATGATTATGAGACTAACATCGAGTACCATCCGGGCAAGGCTAATGTGGTTGCCGACGCACTTAGTCGAAAATCTGGGATGATAGCTTGGTTTTGATTCCATAATGCTCCGTGATTATAGCGTTTTTGGATGTTGAGCTATGTGTACGAGGTTCTGGTGGCTATTGGGCGAGTATGAGGATAGAGTCTAACCTCATGCTACAGATCAAAGAAGCTCAAAGGGACGACGGTGAATTGTGGGCTATTGTGCAGAATGTTGAAGACGGTAAACATACTGAGTTCAGTGTTGATGATGACGGTGTTGTGTGGTTTGAAGATAGGCTATGTGTTCCTAATGATCAGGCACTTCGCGAGAAGGTTATGACGGAAGCTCATAGTTCTCCATTTACTATTCATCCAGTTCAACAAGATGTACAAGAGATTTATGAAACAGTACTTTTGGTGAACGGCCTGAAGCAAATGTGGCTACTTGGTATCCAAAATGTATGACTTGTCAACAGGTCAAAATTGAACATCAGAGGGCTAGTGGTTTGTTACAGCCGTTGGAGATTCCTATGTGGAAATGGGATGAGATTTCCATGGATTTCGTTACTGGTTTGCCTACTACTCAGAAAAGACATGACGTGAATTTGGTGTTGTTGGATCGGCTAACCAAGTCTGCTCAATGTTCTACCTATTCGGAAGAACTATGGTATTAGTAAGATTGGCGGAGATTTTACAACAGGAAATCTTTAGACTGCAAATGGTAAACCCGACTGCTATTGTGTCCGACAGAGATCCGAAGTTTACGTCTCGTTTTTGGAAAGGATTACAGAAAGCTTGGGGAACTCGTCTTAAGTTCAGTACGGCATTTCATCCTCAAACCGATGGTCAGTCAGAGAGGACCATTCAGACTTTGGAAGATATGTTGAGGGCTTGTGCTTTGGAATGGACGGGTAGCTGGGATGAATATTTGTGCTTGGTGGAGTTTGCCTACAATAATAGTTGGCATGCTAGCATCAAGGCAGCACCTTTCGAGCTTTTGTATGGTAGAAAATGTCGAGCACCTATTTGCTGGATGATTAGTGAACGTTTGATTGAAAGGTCCCGTAGCTCATCGAGATAAATGAGAAAGTGGCTGTTGCTAAGGAGAAATTGAAAGAGGCTAGATCGCGACAGAAGAGTTATGCTGATAAGCATCGACGTGACTTAGAATTTCAAGTTGGAGATCGTGTATTTCTGAAAGTTTCGCCATTCAGAGGAGTTAAACGTTTTGGGATCAAGGGCAAGCTCAGTCCTCGATTCATTGGTCCGTTTGAGATTTTGGAACGTATTGGAGAGGTTTCGTATCGTCTGGCGCTTCCTCCGCAGTTATCGCACGTTCACGATGTCTTTCATGTATCTCTTTTGAGGGGATACCATTATCATCCATTGCATGTCGCATCTTATCCTTTTGATCAGATTCAGCCTGATATGTCTTTGTCCGAGGAACCTGAATCCATTCTGGATCGTCAAGAGAGAGTCATGAGAAACAAAGTTATTCCTTTTGTGAAGATTCTTTGGAAGAATCACCCAGAGCGTGAGGCTACCTGGGAGACCGAAGAGTCTATGCGAGCTAGTTTACCTCATTTCTTTGTCTATTTAGGTATGTTTTTTCGTTCGTTCTCATTTCGTTTTCATTCCGGTTCATTTCAATTTTTGAGGACGAAAATTTTTTTTAGAGGGGAAGAAGTTGTAAAACCTAAAAATCTCAACAAGTGTAAAATTACCAAAATACCCCTAATGCAAGAAAAATCCATAAAAGCTTAAATAAAATTCATTTAAAGGTTAGAAATTATAAAAATGTAACATATGACAATTATGAAATTTTTGTAAGATTAAAATACTTTATGTTATGTAAGAAAAAAATAATTAATAATTATGTATAATTATTATGCCGAAATTAAGTATATTTAATTATTTATACATTACAAATTTAATTAAAATAAATATGGATAATAACCAAAATAATTTTACAAGTTTTAAAATCAGATATATCACTTTTTAAAGCCTCCAAAATCGGCATAATCCCTTTTATTATATTTATTTATGCATTTTTCATTTTGATAAACACTAAAACAAAACACCACCAAAACCCTAAAATCCAAAAGTGGCGGCAAAGAATTTTCCCA
>BQNB010021594.1:0-58185 GCA_026074375.1 Tanacetum coccineum
AAGGGGAATACTTATGGCTTAAAAGGTAAATAGAAACATTTGGTATGAAAAAGATTAGGACTATGATTCTATAAAGTTCAAAATATATATGACTCATCATGTTGAGTTTGTTGTGAATATCTATTTCTTCTTTCTCTTTTACAACAACCCTGACATGATGGATCATAGTTTTTATTTTTTTTTGAAAATGTGAATTATAGTACTAATATTGAGACATACAAACTAACATGAAAACAAGCAATGGACATACCCCATGCTATTATAGAAACAAACTATCAACTATATTCAAAACTACATTCATACAACCAAACTATTAGACACTATTCTACTCTTCCTTCTTTGGATCTCCACATTCCGTTTGTCTTCTACTTCTTTAACAGTTTTTGATTCTTTCACTTCAAAACCTGTAATTTTCAACCTAATCACCTCCTTAATGAGTTGTACCATAGTCTTTTCATCTCTTTTTTCATCTTTAAAGATCATGTTATTCCTTTCTTACCATAAGAAATACACCACAACCCCAAAAACAAGTCTCCTTACAATACTCCATATATTGTTATTATTAGGAAGTCTGTAGAGTTCTTCCACAACACTTCTCCAACTAAAGGACATATTCACACTTAACATTTTCTGCATTTCTTTCCATACATCTATAGAGAAAACACAAGTAAAGAAAAGATGCTCAATGGAATCTAAGCATTGCTTACAGAAAGCACATTGCATTACATCATTTGGTTTCCAGATAGCAATTCTGTCTTGAGTGCTAAGTCTATTCTGCATAGCCATCCATAAGACAAAAGCATGTCTAGGAATGCAATTGCTAAACCATACTATTTTGTGCCATTCAACCTTTGCTGTGTTACAACATAGATTCATGGATCATAGTTTAAAATAAATAGAGAAACATTTAAACGTATTTGTGTGATTCTTCAAACTATTCAAATATGTCCGATCTTGATGATATTGCAGATATCGATCTGGTTATGCAACTTATTAATAAGGATCAGCAGATGCAAGGTGAAAGTTCACGCGACAGTCGTAAAGCGATAAATCGTGAACGTGATATGGCTGAAGCACGGTTGATGGCCGACTATTTTGGTCCATCCCCAAATCCGGACTACTATTTTAGAAGTCGATATCGTATGAACCGTTCACTATTTTTAGAAATAGTCCAAGGTATTGAAATTTATATTGAAACACATGATCCTCTACCTGCTCATTTTAAATTTTTTGTTGTTCGACCCGATGCTACGAGTCTAATGAGTTTTAGTGTGATTATGAAATGCACATCCGCCATACGCCAATTGGCATACGACACATCACCTGATGCATTAGATGAATACTTACAAATGGGGGAACATTGTGCACGTGATTGTTTAGATTTTTTTACTATTTGCATTATTGATTTGTTTACATCCGAGTTTTTAAGAAAACCCAACGTGAATGACATTCGAAAATTATATGACGCATACAATAGAATTCATGGGTTACCAGGAATGCTTGGTAGCATTGATTGTATGCATTGGGAATGGATTAATTGTCCTAAAGCATGGCACGGGCAATTTGGGAGGGGTGATAAAAAATATCCAACTATAATGCTTGAAGCCGTCGCGTCATACGATTTGTAAATTCGGCACACTTTTTTTGGGGTAGCGGGTGCAAATAACGATCTAACAGTTTTAAATCATTCTCCGTTATTTGACGACCTTCTTGATGACATCGCCCCAGTGGTTTCGTATGATGTGCACGGAGTTACGTTTGAAAAAGCTTACTACCTAGCTGACGGGATATACCCACAATGGGCAGCTTTTGTCAAATCATTTACGGTTTCACGAGATGAGAGAATTACCGTATTTAAACGTCGTCAAAAAAGTGCTTGAAAAGACGTTGAAAGAGCTTTAGGTGTCCTCCAAGGTCGTTGGCATATAATAGCTCAACCTGCGCGTGCTTGGACTGTCAACAAGCTACGAAGAATCATGTACACGTGCATCATATTACATAACATGATTTTGAAAATTAAAAGTTTGCGCTATCTAACATTGGCGACACTTATATTTACCCGCGAGCAAATTTGGCACGGTCATGGATCGAACGTTGTGAAGTGCAACGGAAACAAGCAAAAAAACTTCGTGATAAACAAACACATCCAAAGCTTCAACGAAATTTGATTGAGCATGTTTGGCAACAACATCAGCAAAATGAGTAATTTACTCATAATCTGATGTAGTTGTATTTTTATTTTCGTATTGTAATTTGTATTTGTATTTAAATGAAATGAACTTAGTTTGTGTGAAATATTATGAAAAAAATAAAATGGTGAATGGTGGGACCCAAATTGCTAAAAGATGATATGTTATGAGTGAGGGTGTATTTTGAGTTGTTGTGTTGAAATGAGGTGGCAGTGATGTGGCAATCAGTGGGGTCCAAATGGCTAACCTTTTTTAGCCATGATACCCATCACTCTAAGTATTATCTGCTCCACTAATCACCACAACCCATTCAACTGCCCACTGATGTTGCTTCTTATAACCGCTGTTTATCCTCATATAATCACTTACTAGGTCTCATCTCGTCCGATGGACAATTTTCTTAATATCTGACTAAAATTGTAAAAATATGGTTTAAAATTCAAATATACACTAATTATACCATAATCCACACAGTTTACGATTAGTTATAGCTGATTAAAATCGTAAACCTGTGTTTTAGATTCAACCCATAGATTCAACCTCGTTCGCGCAAGGGATTTTTACATAAAATTTTTGATTACGATGATAATACAGTGTTGAGTTAAAAGGTTGCAATTAAAGAGTAGACACTTATGTTAAGTCAAAATAAAATACCAAGTTGAACATTAACAACATCGACCACTAAGAGAAGCTACCAACATGAAACCTAATCATTCTCAGACTTGAACCACAACTGTTTCTCGATCCCCTTTGAACCATATTGAATCGTTACCGCTTAACACATTATCCAACCCGCATAATCCACTAATTTTATTAAGAATCATCACGCGAACACTTTCAATTGCTTAAAAACACCACCAACGTATTGTTAAATGAATTTGTATTTTTACTTCAACATTTTACTTCAACAATTAACTTACTCAAAATCATATTTAATGTACATTTGACCTGTTAACTAAACGGTAACACTCACAATTCTATGTAGGCTGAGTAAGACGAGGAACATAATATGCCAGGTTTGCTTTAATGTAGAAGAACTTGAGTAGTTAAACGCTACATCTTAACAAAAATAGTATAACATACATAAATAAGTAATTCTAGTGAGCCGTGACACTAAATCTTGCACACATGTTCTATCAACCTCTCAGGCTGAAACCCCCCTTATCATTAGTTTAGGTTTAACTTAGGTTTAACATAAATTAGATTAATTTAGTACTAACATAGATAACTAAAATACTGATAGAATTAGGATTTAACGCTCTCGCTCTTAGTGATCGACACCCTACTTACTACGAAACTCTATCTGACCGGGTACACTGCCCGTTAAAGTGTTGTTTTTAGGTATAGTCGGCATAAAATAAATAGTAAAACTTGATACATAAAATAACACCAACACAACGACACATCAAGTTTTTGGCGCCGCTACCGGGGAGTGAAGTTGTTTAATTCATGTTTTTATTAGTGTTTTAGTTTAGTTTAGTGTAGCTTAGACTAATTTGCATATTTGTGTGTTTGTTTTCTGCATTGTATATTTTGCATATTGTATATGTGTGTTTTCTACATTATTCAAAGTACGCTGTAAAACTTTTTCAAACCAATACGGCATATTCAATTTATTGGATACGGTGTATAATTTTTTTTAAACCAATACAGCGTATTCGACTCTATCATCAATACAGCGTATTCAGTTCATTGAATACGGCGTATTAAGCTATTTGACATTTTTCTTTCCTAGCAAATTTATTACAGGTTAGAATGGATGACCCCAACATTAATATGGAGGAGTATATCAGTCTTGAGGAAGAAAAAGCTCGTAAGCGTGGTAAGATGTATAACTGGGAAACTGCTACGTATGGTAAGATATGGGACAATGAAGACATTCACGACCTCGGATCTGTTGAAACTGAATTCCCAGCTATAGTCTTTAACGACACGTTAACATCTGAAGCAACACTCTCGTGTGAGCCTACGGTAAGTTCTCTTAACAATGATGAAATCGACTTTAGAATATCGTTTGACGAATCCGGTGATGAAGATTGCACGGTAATTTTCGACAAAAATTCATTTTCCTATAAAATAATTTCTGTCAACGATTTAAAAATGGATTCGGAAAATGATAATGATAAAGTCAATATGCCTTTGCTTCCATCACCCGAGCCTACGGTAAGTTGTTTTGATAATTTAGACTTCTTTAAAGATTTTGAGAATGAATTTCCAGCCATTATTTACAATGATACTCAAACGTCTAAATTAGATTTCTTAACTGAACACACTTTAAGTCCTCAACACATCGATGAATTTGATTTAAAAAGTGAAAAATCATTGTCGGAATATGATGAAGAAGAAGAAAACGTTTTATACTTTAATGATCTATTTCGTTTTAACGTAATTTATCTCGATGATTCAAAATCGAATAAGGACAATGATGATGATAAAATCGATATTGAACACTCTTCGGGGGATTTATCTGTCAAACCATTACCTGATGTAATAAATACCGATGTTGGTGCCTATGCACAAAGGTCAAATAAGCTTTTGGAAACAAGTCATGATACATCTAATAAATTTTTCAAAACTAAAACTTTTATCAAGGAATTAAATTTTAATATCATGACTTGGAATCATCTTAGCAAAGGGATGCCATTCATTTTCCTAATCAATAATTTGTATGTGCCACTTGGCATCCTGTTTGACCCCAAATTGTTTTATAAGGATGGGAATAAATTAGAGCAAGTCTAACTTAAAGACTTTTTTGTAAACAAAAGTGCTTCCCGGGAGACAACCCAGAATGTAATTTTTAATTTTTTTATCAAGTCTGTCTTCCCAGATTGTCTATATGGCGTATCCAAACCCCATGGATACGGCGTATCGACTATCTGGACATTATCCAGTCTTTATTTTTAGCACAGTTGATACGGCGTATTCATTAAACGAATACAGCGTATTCGACACAAGTATCAATACGGCGTATCCTGGGGTATGGATACGGCGTATCGACTTCCTGTACAGCTTTAGGTATTTATTTTGAGTCTAACCAAACATATACACGAAGATAGAATTGCATTTATTTTCTGAGAATTTATACAGGACCTCATGAAAAATATCGACAAATATTGGTGGAGAATTTACATAAGACATCTTGAAGTGTTGGAGTCTTGAAACCTCAAGACGGCTGTTCAACACGCAATCTTGCTCAATTAAACGCAACTTGGAGAATCTACCGAGCAATTATCAGGGGAGTTTCTCATTCTAATTCTTTTTAAATTCCGGTATTTAATGTTTTATATATACAATGAGGACGTTGTATAATTCAAGTGGGGGATGGAATTATAATCTTTACTTGTCCTATTTTTCACACTAAAATGCTCAAATTATGCTCAAATTTAAAATTTTTCCAAGCATACTTTTGTGAAATTACTTGTTATATAACCCGCACACAATAACCCTTGTTAGAAATTGTAAGGATTTAACCTTTCTGTTTCTAAATGTTTACCCAAATTCTACAAAATATGAGTGTGCCGGTGATGTTGTAGACTTTAGAACTTGGCTTTGTATATCTATTCGAGACCACAATAATGAGTATTATGGATTTAATTGGAGTAACTTTTTTAAATTGGCAAATCTTAGGATTACAACCAAATCGCCTTTACATGTTGTTTATTAACTAACTACACCGGTTAGTTAACCTCCCGTTAAACCCTTCCACTCTCATCTTTAGAGTGATGATCCACTAGAACAACCCGTAGAGCCAATCCTTTAGGAATTTATACCAATATTTTGTTTTGTTACACCCTTACACCTTACCTAGCCTGTTAGTTAAAGTTAATTTACAGTTGCTAGTAGCTTGAAGTGTAAAAGTTTTGTATTTCCGAGTCTATGTGTCATTTTCTATCTTTGGTTGCGGTTGGAAATTTGAACATTGCTAATGGGAATGTATATTAGTGTCAAAGCTCATGTGATTTTACTACCGTCACAATTATCGGTGAAACTGAAGAACGAAGAAATTACCGAAGGAATTATCCGGAATTATTATGATGGTGAAGATGGTGAAACACCGAGATTTGAGGTATATGAAAAAAATTAAAATAAAAAAAATGGAAAAAGATGAAAAAAAATACAAAATAAGAGAGAAAGAAAGTTTGAAGATAATCGTTTGGCAAAAAGCATTACCGAAGGAATTATACGAAGGATCGATTATTCATTGATATGTCTAAAAATCAACGAAGTAGAGTATTGTACAAAGTGGAAGATATCGCCACTTGCCTTGTAAAATATGTAAAGTTTTGGGATGATTGGGAAGTTGATCGTTACGGGAACGCCAACTTAGTTTGTTGTTTTTGATCTATGATCAAGACGTTGTAAATAGTTGTGTCTTTATCATGGTAATGGTCAGGAAATAAGTGTCTAGCAACTTGTAACTTAAGTCTTAATCTATTTGTTTCTTGATTTTTATTGTGATGAACAACAATGTTACTTCCCTCTCACCTGATGATTAGACGTTGGTTTTACGCGAATGAGGACTTATTCGAGCATGCATGTCTATTCCATCGTTACGGCCATGTATGCATGTCTTAGCTACCTCATTGGATTACGACTTTTGGGGCAAGTTAGAAGGTTCCTACCCTATATCATTCTTCATCCTAACTGTTGGTTAAATTCGAATGGGGATGTGATCGAACACACGTGTCTATCCTGGCGTTTCAGGTGTGTATATGTGCTTCAGCTGCCTTGTATGGAGTGGTATTTTGGTGGAGATTGTAGAAAGATCAAACCGTACGCCTTTCCATACAAACCTTGGCTTTAGTGGTGAAGATGTGTATCCGTGCCAAGCTTATGATAGAATACTCGTCACGGCCGAACAATTGAGCGAATTAGTTACATGTTACCACATAGATTAGTTGAGTGATTTGAGTGTTTTCATCTTCCTATTTCATGAGGTGTTTGGTTGTGTACTTGTAATTGATCGAATAAATGCTTTAACAGAAAATATCCTTAGGGATACATTTTTATAAACTTCTAAAGGCTACTTGAGGACAAGTAGGATTCAAGTGGGGGGATATTTGATGACATCAAATGACTCTATTTTATAGCATCATTTATCCCATGATAATAACCTATTTTGTATGATATTGCAAGGAATTGTTACTTAATCATTTGTATTTAAGAATTGCAGTAATTATAGAGTACTTGGTAAAGTTATGCTAAAAGGCACGCATTTTGGAGCATAAACGAAGAGTTCGAGAAAGTCTACTGATCTGACAGCAAATACGCCGTATTATTCTAGACCTATACGACGTATCCAAGACTTTGACGAATCAAAAGACCATTGCCTGACTTTGAAGAATACGCCGTATCCACATCAATGATACGTCGTATGTAATACTTTGGTCAACGAAGAAGAACAAGCTGGATTTACCCAATACGCCGTATCCATCAAGAAGATACGGCGTATCCGTGCCTACACTTCACCAGATACCACGAAGGATTTAAGTCCAATACGCCGTATCCAGGAACATCAATACGCCGTATTCAAGATTTATTATACACGAAGCTTCTGGAAGATATCAAACGTGGTCCTTACTCCAAGAAAGCCCAATACGCCGTATCCCACATCGCTCGATACGGCGTATCGAACCGACTACCAGACCCTATATATAGACGACCCTAAACTCAGTTTTAGGTATGCAAGTGAATCCCTAAACCACCAAGTCGACCAAGAGACGAATAAAAGAGCCTAGAAGGTCAGAAAAGAGCCTCAAGATCATAGGAAAACTCTTGTAATCTTCGTGCAACCGAATACGCGTTCGATTAAGGTTTCTTTATTTTAATCGTTCATATATCAAACTGTGTGTATTTTTACAATGACTATCGGCTGATACCTTTAGGTATCAGCCATGTTTATGAAGATCTAATGTTTGGTTTGTTTATCTTGATTGCTTAATTTATCGTTGATTGTTGTTTATGTTTATCAATTTATATTTGTTTACGTGCTTAAGTATGCGACCTATCATTCAACTGGGTCTAGTCCTACATATTTAATGCGCTGCAACTTTGGTGTTGTTTGGGCGTAGGCTAAGAGTCTGGGATAGCTCTCCATATTGCAATTTATATATCTAGAATCATAGGATCACAAATATTGACCTATCTTTGCCTTTAGTTTAGTGAGCTTAGTTGAGCCATAAGGTGACCTTGGTATCAATGAGTACGTTCTTATTCCATTGGTAAGGACTCGGACAGTGGACTACTAGTATATAAAGAGCCGTTAAGCAGTAAGTGGGTAAAGTCTCGATGAGCTAGGGTTTAGTAAGATAGGGGTATAGTAAGAGCACCATTACTTAGATCCTAGATAGTATTTAAATCAAAAAAATAAGGATGGCTTTTATGCGGATGTCATCTACTTTTTTTCGTGACAGGATTAGGCGTGTCTAGGTCTTGGAAGAAGTACCGCCTTAGTTAGGAATTATATAGACCATTCGAGTGAGACCATCATTGCCTTTTATCATACAAACCTAGTTCTTAACAATTATTTATGGTGATAAGTTTTCCTTTCATTAGTTCTTGACCGCTTCTGTATCGTTTGTTGGTCTTCTTGCGGTGTTTGTACTTGTCATCACAAATTAGCTTAGATTCCCAACTGTTGCGTCTTCAAGCTGAACCCTTTTATCATTAGTGTAGGTTTAACATAAATTAATTTAATTTAGTACTAACATAGATAAGTAAAATACTGATAGAATTAGGAGTTAACGCTCTTGCTCTTAGTGATCGACACCCTACTTACCACGAAACTCCATATAACCGGGTACACTGCCCGTTAAAGTGTTGTTTTTAGGTTCGGCATAAAATAAATAGTAAAACTTGATATATAATATAACACCTACACAACGACACATCAACGAGGTTTTCCGTTGCTGGTTTCCAGCATGGTTTGATAGGCCCATAAAATGTTAGGAAGCTCGTCTACCTATCCCACTCTTTCCTGGCCTAATCGCACCTTGAGACCGTGCATCAGTGACTTATTGGCTCTCTCCATGAGGCCGTTAGATTGTGGGTGCGCCACTGATATGTTCATCTGCTTGATCTTTCGTTTCTCGCACCAACTCTTAAAGGGGTCATTTACAAACCGCGTCTCATTGTCGGCCACGATTACCCTCGGAAACCCAAACCTACACACAATGTTTTCCCAAAAAAATTTCTTGACTTCCTTACCTGTGGTCTTGGCTAAGGGCTTTGCTTCCATCTACTTAGTGAAATAGTCTATGGCCACGATGATGAACTTGAGCCTTCTCGGACCCTCTGGAAGAGGCCCTAATATGTTGAGGTCCCACTATTAAAACGGCCATGGGGACATGATAGAAGTTAATTTTGTCTTTGGAAACCTGGGTACCGGACCATGTATCTGGCCTGAATCGCATCGGTCCACTACCTCCTTAGTGTCTCGGTGCATAGATGGCCAATAGTATCCTTGCCTCATTGTCTTTGCAACCACCGATTGTGCTCCAACATGCATTTCGCATGCTCCTTCATGAACCTCCCTTATTATGTAGCTTGCTTGGAGTGGACCCACACACCTTAACATTGAAGATAGATGTGAATTTTCAAACATAATTCCCTCTTTCATCATGTACTGGCCTATTTTCATCCGAAGGGTCCTTGCCTCGTTTTTATTCTCCAGCCAAATACCTTCTACACCATCTCCATTTCTAAAATGGCGGCTTCATCTCCAGTTTGCTTATGTCCAAAGCCACGTCAACAAAATCATGGTTATGAACATACGAACATTTTTTTTTTTTTTTTTTTTTTTTTTTTGTTTTTTTTTTTATTCTCATGAATTTTAATACCATTAATCATCTCACTAAACAAGATCTAGTTGATGGGCTTCTGAGATTTAAGTATGACAAAGATCACTTATGTTCTACTTGTGAACAAGGAAAGAGTAAAAAGGCAACATTTCCACCTAAGTTGATTCCAAGTACAAATTCTAAACTTGAATTAACTCATATGGATTTGTGCGGGCCAATGAGGGTTGAAACTATTAATGGGAAAAGATATATTCTGGTTATTGTTGACGACTACTCTCGATATACTTGGGTATATTTCTTCAAACAAAAGATGAGACTCCAGAAATGATCATCAAGTTCATTACTCAGATCTAACAAAACATGAAGGTTCAAGTCCTAATAGTCTGGTTTGATAATGGAACCGAGTTCAAAAACAAAAAACTATGGTCTTATTATGAAAAGCTAGGCATTATGCATCAAATGTCGATTGCTCAAATGCCTTAGTAGATTGGTGTTGTTGAACGTAGAAATCAAATAGTTGTCAAGGCTGCCAAAACGATGCTTATTTTTTCAATATTACCAAATTCCTATAGGCCGAAGTAATTTCCCCACAAGCCTGTTTTTTTTTTATTTTTTTTTTTTTGGTTTTTACTCAAAATCGCTCTCTCATACACACAAGGCACAACAAAACACCTTATGAGCTAATTATAGGTAGAAAAGCCAATGTTCAATACTTTCACGTGTTTGGTTCTTTATTTTACCCGATAAATGATTGTGATGATCTTGGGAAGATCCAGCTAATAGCAGACATTGGTATCTTTGTTGCCTACTCAGATTCATTAAGAGGGTTTCGCATTTATAATCACCAAATGAGAAAAAAATGAGAAAAACAATGGAAACCATTCATGTGAAATTTGATGAAATCATAGTTATGGATTCTAAATGCAACAATTCATGACCTGGTTGATTTTCAAGATTCATCAGAAGAAGTAAACGAAATACAATCAAAAGAAGACTTGGATAACTTGTTTGGTCCTTTGTATGAAGAATATTATGCGACGAGAACTCTTGAAGTGTTAGATAATTCCGCTGTAAATACTCTTGATAATAAAGACACTCCTTCATCTTCTTCAATCATCGTTGAAGACCATGATGCTCCTCAAATAGTATCCTCATCAAAATAACCAATTGCAAATGAACCAACAACTTAAATCTCAAATAATCATTCTGATGAACAAGTTTAAGAAGACATTGCTGAACTTGATGGGAATACTTTCATGAATCTATTAGCAACTCTTGGTTCAAAGAAGCTGGGTCATCTTCAAACTACCAGGACCCACCAAATATGCACAAGTTTCACCAACAACATTACTTCACTAATAGATGAACTAAGAATCACCTAATTAAGCAAGTGACTGGTGACCCTTCAAAGCCTTTACAACAAGAAGTAGACTCTACACCAATGCATAAATGTACATGTACACACTAACTGTGAGTACTATATAACCTACCAACATCAAAGAAGCTATGCTTGATCACAACTAGATCAAATCAATACAAGATGAGCTTAATCAGTTCAAAAGATTAGATGTGTGGGAACTTGTTGAAAGACATGCTAATAGGAATGTAATCAAGGTCAAATGGATTTGGAAAAACAAGATAGATGCTTAAAACATGGTTATTCGGAATAAATCTTGTCTCGTTGCCAATGGTTATGGTCAACAAGCAGGAATACATTTTGGGGAATCGTTCGCTCCAGTCGCAAGACTCGAAGCTGTAAGAATGTTTGTGGCATACGTAGCTCACAAGAACTTCACTATCTACCAGATGGATGTCAAGACTACATTCCTTAATAGACCACTGAAAGAAGAAGTTTTTGTAAGTCAGCCTGACGGATTTGATTATCCAGACTTTCCTAACCATGTTTATCGTCTTAAGAATGCTTTGTACGATCTCAAACAAGCCCCTAGAGCATGGTATGAAAAGCTTTCCTCATTCTTGATTGACCACCATTTCACAAAAGGTATTGTTGATCTAACACTATTCACAAGAAGACATAAGGATAACATTTTATTAGTTTAAATATATGTCGATGACATAATTTTTGGTTCAACAAATCCAGTTTTCTCAAATAGATTTGCAAAACTAATGAAAGATAATTTTGAAATGTCAATGATAGGTGAGATGAAGTTCTTCTAAGGACTTCAGGTTCATTAATCCCCTTGTGGAATCTTCATTAACCAAGCATAATACACTTTGGAGCTTCTTAAAAAACATGGGATGGAAAAATGTGATTCCATTAGTACACCAATGGCCACATCTAGAATCGACACAGATTTACAAGGTACCTCAATGGATTCGACTAAATACCATAGTATGATCGGGGGACTCATGTATCTTACTACAAGTCGACCAGATATTACCTTTGCAACATTTGTATGTTTACGTTATCATGCACGCCCAACTGAGAAACACCTCAAAGACGTCAAAAGAATCTTTCGTTACCTCAAACAAACCTATAACAAAGGTTTGTCGTACTCGAAGGATTTTGGATTTGACTTAATCATATATTTAGATGCAGATTTAGCAGGATGTCATGATGACTACAGGAGCACATCTGGGGGAATCCAATTTCTAGGAGACAAGCTAGTCAGTTGGTCGTCTAAAAAATAGGATTGTACAGCTATGTCAATTGAGAAGCGGAGTACGTATCTTTATATGCATGTTGCGCATAAGTCATTTGGATGAGGACGCAACTACTAGATTATGGATATTGTTACACCAATATTCTAATGTATTGTGATTCAAAGAGTGCAATTTCCATATCTTGTAATCTGGTACAACATTCTCATACTAGACACATCAACATTCGATATCATTTTATCAAGCAGCAAGTTGAACAAGGTACAATTGAACTTTACTTTGTCGAGATGGAATGCAAGCTTGCTGATCTATTTATTAAAGCCCTTCCAAAAGAAAGGTTTGAGTACTTAGTTCATAGGATCGGTATGCGATGTAAGACTCCACCAGAGTTGGAACATCTCGCAAAGTTATCTTCTTAAAGGAAAGATCATACATCAAACCATTTGTAACTACATTCAAAAAGAAAAATACAAAATTAAATAATACAATGATAATTTAAAAAATACACACAAAAATATTGTGATTTTCTATTCAAAATAATAAAAACAAAAGAAAAAATTTGAAAAAAAAAACATAATTTAATTGATGCAAACACATATCTTTTCTAATTTATTAGTTCAATGATGTTGTTTTTCAGAAAAAGGTGTCTTTCAAAGCTGTAAAGGCATCATTAACTAAGGGGGAGTTATTCGGGTAACATCAAATAACATCACTTTTATAGCATCATTTATACCATGTAAATAACCCATTTTGTATAATTATTACAAGAATTGTTACTTAATCGTTTGTCATTGATAATTTCAGTAATTATGGAGTACTTAGTGAAGATTAGCAAAAAGGCACGCATTTTGGTGCTTAAATGAAGACATTTGAAGAAACTGATTCTGAAATCCTATACGCCATATCCATCAAGGAAGATACGGTGTATATGTGCCTGTACTTCATAAGAAACCACGAAGATATAAAGTCCAATACGCCGTATCCAATAGAACTCTATAAGCTGTATTCAATTTAAAGTAATAAAATATTCTATAAGATATCAAACGTGGTCCATACTCTAAGAAATCTCCAATAGGCCGTATCCATCTCTCTCGATACGCCGTACCGACCAAATTCCAAACAGTATAAATAAAAAACCTAAAAATGACTTTTCGGTGTGCTATATCATATTTTTGATACCTTAACCACAAAAGTCAATTTTCAGAAGACAAGAAGAGCATAAGAGATCAAGAAAAACTACTAATTCCATAGGAAACACCTTGTAATCTCTTATACTCTTATAATCGTTAGATTTTTAGTATCATTCATTTAACTCAGTTAGTTTACCTTGGTTGGATTATTACTCTTGTATTGATTATGACATTTAAGGGCTAATACCCTCAGGTATTAGCCATTATTATGAAGATTTAAATGTTTGGTTTATTTATCTTGAATGCTTAATTTATCGTTGATTTCTTGTTTATGTTTATCAATTTATACTTGCTTACGTGCTTTTGTATGCGACCTATCATTCAACTAGATCTAGTGATACCGACCAAGTTAGCTAGATGTTGGGATGGCTCTCCATATAGTGATTTATATATCTAGACCAATAGGATCACAAATAATAACCTATCTTTTCCTTTATATTAGTGAGCTTAGTTGGACCGACAGGTGACCCTTGGGATCAACAAGTACGTTCTTAATCAATTGGTAAAGACTTGGCCAGTGGACTACTAGTATATAAATCACCCTTAAGCAGTAACTGGGTAAAGTCTCTATGAGCTAGGGTTTAACAAGATCACCATTGCTTTAATCCCTAAGATAGATTATAATCAGCAAATAGGATGCTTTATGCAGATATGTTTAATTGTGATAGAATTCTATGTATCTAGGTCTTAGGAAGAAGTACCACCTAAGTCTTAAGAATGATACGCCGCCCCGAGATAAGCACTCATTACACTTAATAAACAAACCAACGTTTTAATTGGATCAATCATGGCTAATACAATTTTCTTATATTTGGCTAGACCGCTCTTCTATCTTTTGTTTGTTTGCTTGCGTTTTTGTGTTATTGGTCTTTAAGAGATCTAAGTCCCCACAAACCTGTCGCCAGTTCTCAGGCTGAAACCTCCTCTTTATCCGTGTAGAATTAGGATTAACATAGGTTTAGCATACGCTTTAACATAGAATAGATTAACATAGTTTAAATTAAACTTTAGTGTAGTTAACCAAAAAATATTGGATAATAAAAGATTAGTTCTCGTCTTAAGTGATCGACCCCTACTTACCACGAAACTCCATCTGACCGGGTACACTGCCCATTAACGTGTTGTTTTAGGTAAAATCGGCAAAATATAAATTTAAAACTTGAACTATCATGAATTACACCTACACGACCACACTATTAAGTTTTTGGCGCTGCTGTCGGGGAGTGAAAATTTTAATCTTGAATTTGATTTAATATTTTGTTTTTAACATTAGATTAACTTAACCCCTATGATTTGTGTAATTTAAATTAATTAGTGTAATTTAGATAAGTGTAAAATTTTGTAAAATTCTGTATATTTGTGTATTTATTTGTTTATTTGTTTGTGTGTGTTTTTTAAATTGTTTTCTATACACTGTTCTGGTCGACAACTTGATACGGCGTATCCACTTTCTATGATTACGGCGCTATCTAAAATTTCATATGCAATACAGCGTATCCATTCAATAGATTGATACGGCGTATTCAGATGTTATGAATATTGAACTCAGCAAGGAATTTTTGATGGAGTTATAAAGTAATGCATACCACTGTATGTTTGATGAAGACGTGGTCGACCACATTGCTAATGTTCTTGAAATACTTGATTTGATTAAAATTTCTTATGTAGACTCCCGTCAACTATGCATGAAGGTTTTTCCCTTTATAGGCTATTGGTTTTGGGCAAGACAATGGTGGATAATGAGGGTGATGGAAAATCACCACTTGGGAAGACCTAGTTAGTTGAATTTTTTTTTGAAATTATATCCTGAAATCCCGCGATGACGATGATGAAATGCTGGATAAAGGGGATAACTGGGGGATTTATCTACTTGAATTTATATCCCGAGTGAATTCGACATTCGAAAACCGTATGAGGGTAGATGGAAGAACTAAAAAAGTATTACTCCATTCTTGGATGAATGGAAGTTGGAATAAAAGATGGATGGATGACATCGTTTCAAGCGTAAAGATATGGAGGAATTTGGCTATGGAACCTCTAACATATATGACTCATTCTTCAAGCCTTATTTGAAAACTCAGGAAAAGAACGACATTGAAAAAGAGGATGAACGGAGCCAAAATAAGCGTAAAGGCAACAAGAGTGATTTAGAAATCAAAAATGAGTAGCCTAATAAAAGGGTGTGCAAAGCCGAGAAGTTTTGAACTTTGAAGCTATTAAATATTCACTAGGACCTAACGAAGAATACATTGCTATAAAAGATGTAATCCAAATGCTTGGGAAAGGAACAAGAATAGTGTGTCTCAATTCTATCAAGAAATTTTTTTAGAAAAAAGGACGAAGGGTGGATGGTAACAACGAAGCGAGTGAAGGAAGCTGAAGAAGAAAAAAGTCTACTTAGAGGGACGAAGGATGGGTGGTGACAAGAGCCGAGTAGAAGAAAGCTGAAGATAAAGTCTAACTTAAAGACTAGCCAAAAGAAAAGTGCTTCCTGGGAGACAACCCAGATTGTTTTTATCGAGTTTGTCTTCCCAGACATCAATACGGCATATCCGCTCCATACCATAAGGCATATTGAATGTCCGGACGTTATCAGTCCTTTATTTTTTGCATTAAAAACTTTATCGTCAGATTTGTCGATACGGCGTATTCATGCACATGATACGGCGTATCTAGCAGACTGAATCGTATTGATACTTTTTACAGGTCTTTCAATATGGCGTATCCTGGTTTTTGGATATGGCGTATTAACTGCCTATACAGTTTAATGTTTTTTATTTTTTATTAACCGTATGATACCCGAGATAGGATTTTGTATGTTTTTCTTGTATTTTGCACAGGACCTCGCTAGAAAAGAAATCGACAAAGTTGGTGAAGTATTAATAAATCAGGAATTCTTGCTCATAAACTCAACTTGGAGAATCTACCGTGCAAAACATCAGGGGAGTTTCTTGTTCAAATTCTTTTAATTTCCCATTTTTAATGTTTTATCTATACAATGAGGACGTTGTATAATTTAAGTGGGGGTGGGAATTAGAACGTTACTTGTCCTATTTTTCACATTAAAATGCTTAAGTTATACGCAAATATAAAAAAAATTCAAGCATACTTTTGTGAAATTACCGGTTACATAACCTGCACACATAACCCTTATTAGATATTGTGAGGATTCAGCCTTATCCGTTTTGAAATGTTTACTCAAATCCCACAAAAATATGAGTGTGCCGGTGATGTTGTAGACTTTAGAACTTGGCTTGGTATATCTATTCGAGACCACAATAATGAGTACTATGGATTTAGATGGAGTAACTTGTTTAAATTGATAAATTTCTAGGATTACACCCAAAAAGCCTTTATATGTTGTTTTATTAACTAACTACACTGGTTTGTTAGCCCTCGTATAAACCCTTATTTACTCTCATTTTAGAGTAGATTCCCTCAGAAAAAACAAGTTGAGCATATCCTTTAGGATAACACCAAACTATTTGTTTCTTACACCTTACACCTTTAGCTAAAGCCTGTTAGATAAGTCCATTTATGGTTGCCTATGATTATAGTGTAAAGTATGTTAATTCCTATGTATGCCTGAGTAGTCATTTTCTATCATCTAGTTATGGTGTACAGGAAATTATGCACACTTGTACAATATTGGGAATGTAAATATGTAGTACACAAAACCCATGTATTTCGCTACATCACAAAATATTGGTAATATACCGAAGGAATGAAAGAATCAAGGAATGATATAATTATTCTTGAAAGTTTTTATATCGTGATAGTTGAGTGATATGCGATACAACCGTGAGAACTTCGTAGTTATAATATTCGTAAAAAAATCGAAAATATATTAGAAATTGCAGAAAATAAATGAGGTCAGAGAATAATTTAAGTTTAGATCGGTTTCGTTAATGCTTAAAACGATGGAATGATTTGAAGCGATCAGATTATTCTTGACAACAGGTGGTTATAAAACTACAGATGTCAAGTTTTGTATAAAGTGTAGATGTATTGATGCCATCAAAATACTTCATCTTTTGTGCTATTACCATTTTATCCATGTTAATTTAACCTTTTTTGTATAGTTATTGCACTTATGATTTTATTTACGTAGATCGTTTGTATTTCTGAATTGACAGTAATTTGGAAGAGTATCTTGAGGAAAGTTGACTAAAAGGAAACGCCATTATGTCGAGCAACAATCACACTTCTTTTTGCTATAATGTAGATATTTAAAGATACTATTGTGAAAAACAATACGCCGTATCATCTCAAGGATTGATAATGGCGAATTTGGGAACTTGTACTTTACTCATTTAAGAACCTTAAGAAGTGAGAAATAGGAGCTAATTAAGACTGTATCAGGTTATTAATGTCCAAGACGTACATGATTTAATAGCATTTGGAAAATATAAATATTTGAGAGTTATCAACACGTTAACAATTTTCCGTTTTACGTTTCCACTCCGGCTATCAACACACACTAGAGATAAGGTAACCCCTCAACTGTTTTATGAAGCACGTGTGATTCAGTGTCGGTTAGTTTCGCCCTTCTTCTGACTAGGATGATATTCCTATGTTCAGGATCAGTTGTTTTTGTAGTAAAATACATTTTATGTGTTTTGTTGGAGTGGACAAATTATCATTGTGCTCGCCCCCCTTTAACGTTATAAAGTTTTGGGGTTGGGGGTAGTGGTGTTTTTGTGCTTTGTTGTAGGGTTTGAGTGGATAAGGATTTTATGGGCAATTTGGGTGTATTTCGGGAGGTTGGAGGACGAACGAAGGCGGTTTCGGGATGGGGGGTGGTGGTGGAGTGGTTAGAGTGGTGGGCTACCGTGGCTTTTCTTACATGTGGATTGAGGGTTGTTGGTGGTAGGGGGGATTAGGGATGGGTGAAGGAGGGGTGGTGCCTTGTGGGGGGGGTGTTCGGTTTGAGGGTTGGGAGGGGGGTTGGTGACGAGTGGGACGGTTGGCTTTTGGTGGGTTGGAGGGGGGTGGCGTGAGATAGCAGTAGTTGGCTCGGGATTTAGGTGCATTGCGTCCTACCCTCTGCGCTTTCTAATTGGGACTCGTTTGTGAGATAGTAACCTAGTTTTCAGTGTGGAAGGGTGTCGAGCGATTTGTGGGGGGAGTTTTATGTGTATATTAGGTAGATCTTTTTTAATTAAGTATTATGGAGAACTGAAGTGATTAGTTTGTGCTTAGTTGGTGGGTCATATAGCGGAAGGGAAACCTTGGGTAACTGAATCCGGTACTGGTCATGTCTTCTTGGTTGGGGGTATATTGAAGTGTGTTTCGGGGATCGGTCCTTTGTGTATGTTTTGCCCTTGTTTGATGTATGTGGGAATAAGTCTACGCTTTAGATGCCCGTAGGGCCTTGTTTTTAACATGCTTAAACAATTGCTTTAATCCATATGTGATTATATTCTGTAATTATTTGGTGGACGTTATGATCTCTGAGGTTGTATTATCTACATCCAGGAGATACGGCTTTATCTTTGTCTGGTCAATTTAATACATGGAATTTACAAAATGGGTGTGGGGATTTGGTTGTCCTGGATCAAGCTGGTTGCGGTTTGTTTGTGTTGAATCTAGTATACGAGTATTGTTTCGATATGGAGTAACTTGTTTGTTATTATAATTAGGGAGTTGGCGGTGGGTGGTGTGCAGCTTGTATGGGGGTAGGTGTGGGGGAGACGATTGTTTTCGAATGTAGAGGGTGTGGAGGGGGTTTGGGGATTTTTGAGTCGTGGTTTTGTTTTTTGTCGTCTTGCAATTTGTTTTTACGTGTCCACCAAATCAAACCCGTTTGTCTCAGATATCTAAGTCATGAAAAAAACCCATTATCATTTTTTTTGGTGTTTATCATAAGGTTTAGCCTTAAGTTTAGCATAGATTATGAATAACTTGTGTTTTATGAATATGCCAAATGGTTTATTAATTGAATAGCTTGTTTCCGAGCTAACGTAAGTGATTAGTCACAAACATTGTCTTACAAGTATTATTTCCCCTTTTTCTTAAACGTTCTAAGTATTCATCTGACATGTGGGGATTTGGGTTGGTGGGGGGTATGTTGTCAGCGGGATCATAAACTTGTTATTTTATACTTGTAAATCTTTTATTTATACTCACAAACTAAGATCACCTACTCTCGAGACTTGGGGGCCGGGAGTTACCTCCAACTGGTATGGAAAGATGGACTTGGGTCGGGTTTTGTGTTTGAGTGTGTCTTGTGTGGAGTTTTAGGTTGAGGTTTTTACTGGTTGTGTTGTTATATTCAACAGATCTGGATGAGTGGTATGGGATGTAGTCGGCGTGTAGGAGGTAAGTAGGAGGGTGTTGGCTTGTATTTTTGTGTGTGTGTTAGTTGTCTGGGTGGTTGGGATTTTTTTGATTTTGGTCTCGGGGATAGGCAGCTCATTGTACAACGTTAAGGATGTTCACATAAAATTTGGGTTATGAACGTTGCAATTAGGGATGTTCGATTACTGAGTATTCGATTCAATAAGATTTTTACTGTTGGTTGTCTAGTGACTGGGTAGACGGCGTGTTTTGATTCATATCAATACTGTTACAAATGCTGGTTTTTTCTTTGTTATGAATGGTATTTGTTGTTTGCGTTGATCATGTGAGCTTAAATAGTGATTGTTTTTACCTTGTTTTAAGGTTGTGATGGTAATCGTTGTTCTTCTTTGGTACTTTTTTAACCTCTTCTATCGGATGGTGGTATACGTGTTGGGATTGATGAGTGGTTGAATCAATGCATGTATATTGACGTGTCGTTGATTTGTGATAAGTGTGGGGGTGCAGTGGCGGGTTGACATATGAAGAATTATTCAGGAGGGAAGAAGGTTACTAGGGATAATATGTAAGTTAATTAAGGAAGATTACTCTATCGAGGCAATATACCTCGAGGTTGAACATTCTCCCGACTCCATTGGATCAGGGAGCGGGGATAGGAATTATTGTTCTGAGGTCAATGGGTTATTTTTTGTTCATAAATGGAAAACTGGTATCTATGGTTATTAGGTATAAATTTACTCGCTGATGACTGTAGGTTAGGTTATGTAATGTTGGAGATTTTCAGTTTTCTAACTGTGAATGTTAGGTTGTAGAGTGGATGGTTAATTACCCAATACCTTTATATTTTACTATTGTACTAGTGATTTAAGTTGGTCTGCATATGACCATATGTCCTGTAGCTGGGTGCTGATCAGTTCGTCAGTGTGGTGTTTTTATAAAATGAGAGGGGGTTGTTTATTTGAGGGTTTGTGAGGTTTGTGTTTGGGGAGTGTTGATTACTGTGGGAAATAAGGAGAGGTAGGATTTATTATCTTTTTATATAATTTATACTTTATACTTAATATACTCCCATTACCATAACATATGTATATTATTTATATAATTTTTAATCATTATTTAAAATTCTTTCGTTTTATTCAATCCCCCCCTACCATTGCTTCCGACCTTCTTAGTTCCATCCCCCGGTTTATAAGTGAGTTATTTCTAATTAGATTAATAGCATTTGAAACTACTACTATAAATTAAAATTACTTTCTATTATTCATTGCTAAAAATAAGCATAATTAACTTATTTCATCCCGCCCCCCCAGAAATATTATTGTTTAAATTCTTTCCCCTAATCTAAGCTTATGTCGTAGTAGTAGGTATGTAGTTGTTATAAGTGTTGTTGTTGAGTGATAGATAGCTTATCTTTTCCATTCCCGTGTTTATTGTGTTGTTATTGTTTATTGTCCACGGATATACGGATTGTGAAGACTCACAGTTTTGTATTTACTCTAAGGATTACATCTTAGACTTCAATTGATCGAATATCCTAATCTTATCGACTAAGTTTTCTCTTTTCTTTGGGCATTCATCTTTATATGGCATTAGATTAATGTAATTACCACTTATAAACTTCGTGGTCGTTTTTGTTTAGTTCTAGTTTTGGGGGGGGGGCTTTTCGATTTGATTGTTGCATGCAGCATTGTTAAAGTAAAACATTTATCACCAAAATACCAAAAAATAAAAAAATTGAAATTTTCAAATATACTAAGTGTTTTGTCACAGTTTGCTATTATATTTTGGGCTAGGATATAAGATTAATTTTTGACTTGATGGGCGTTATTGAGCCTTAGCTAGTTCCTAAGGCGAGCTAATTTTCACGAGATTAATAGTCTTTGAATTTAAAAATGTGAAGAACGGAATAATGATAGAGTTAAATATAAGTTTATGTGTAAGCAGATTCTTCTAAAACTTATACAAGTACTCTGTGGTTTTCTCTTCGTGATTTTAATCGCCACCTAATCATACGTACTTCAATTAATTAAACCTAAGTCACGATTTGTTTCAGAAAAAAAGCTTCAAATTTGTAACTTGAGTTTTCAAAAGCGAGATTTTGTAGTGTTTCAAGATAAATGCCAACGTAAGCTATGAATGAAACAGTTGATTGCAAAAATGCATGAATGTTAACACTTTTGCCATGACGCATGTAGTGATGTTATGGGATGTAATAAAGATGTGTCGTGATATCCCACTCTGATCAGCAACGAGGTGGAGGGTTCAACTAAGACGTCTTTTTTCTAGGATTTGGTGTTTGTTGTCGTGATATCTCACTTGGAAGAAGGTCTAGTGAGGGTTCCACTAGCCACAATCTTAGCATTTTTATGAAGCATGATTTGATGTGATTACCCACTACTCTAGCAATCTTTATTTTATAACAAATCATAAACATTTATTAATTTACCTTTTGTCTTTAAATCCTACTCATAACCCCATCATTTCTTTTAACAAACAACTGCAAGCATACCGAAATCTAACCATCAATCTCAACATCATGTCACATAATCCAATATCAAACAGCTCTACAATCTCCGACATACAAGTAACCCTAAGGATCTTACCTAAATTTATGTCATTGAGTAATGATTCATTTTGAATCTGCAGAATTTAAACTAATTTGGATATGGTTTAAAATTCAAAATGAGTTCACACATTCCAATGTATATCCATGTTCGGGAGTGAAAGTTCACAATGTATAAGAAATGAGGGCTTGCATATCCATATAACTTATAACCGGCCAATGAATCTTGTTTAATTGCTTAGCTTGAACTTGTGTAAATCTTTGAGGACGATGAATTTATCGTCCCTTACAACTACTCACACACTTCGCTACACCTAATAGCTCCCAGTTTAACCCTAAAGAACTTCAAACATTAAAACCACAAATGTAAAATCCAAAACAATTATATGTAGTAATGATTAAATCATAAAATTTTAGAACTGGGCATACGTTTAACAACATAACATGCGAGTAGTCCACACAAACCAACTAGATTTTTTTCAAAATATACTTATCACTCTAAAATACACAACATATCACACAACAAACCTATCAAACCTTACAAAACGGACAAACTGCATCTATATGATTTTAATTAATATAAATTATCGATTTCAACAGCCTTTTATACAGTGGAAATCAACAAAAATCATGTACAACCAAGCCCAAATTCCCAAACCTTTAGCATGAAAGGAAAGACTGTTATTGCAAAAAACAAGGCCACAGTCCCCCCTAAAATTTCCAGCGTCAAATTCAATACCGAAGAATCAGCAGTCAAAAAGGAGCCTTCACATGAGAATACTCTTGAAACTGCACTCTTCTAACCCATCAGCATGGGCGGAAAGCCCACTCGCTATCTCTATGAAGGCTGTGAAGACCAAATGGGCCCTCAATCAATTTCAACAGCCCATTTGTGTGCAATTGACAAAGACTGTGAAGACTTTGAAGGCCCAATCCTAGCCCAGTTACAGCCAATCTCAGCCATTGTACACACAAAACCCACTTCATAACCTTATTGGGCTTGAAAAAGCCCAATAACCACACCTGAACCTTATTGGGCCTTTAAAAGCCCAATAACATAAGCCCAATAGCCCAAACCAAGCCCAATGGGCCCAACACAAAACCCTAGCCCAAAACACCTTTTTTATAAAACTCAAGGACCAAAAATGTAAATTTTAAAACCTTGTTTTATAATTAAAAATGAAAAAAATAAAGAAAAGGGCCAAATGTGCCAAGTTTGAAAGTTGTTTTAATAAGGAAAATAGAAAAAACCAAACACAAGGGCTGGTTTTGCAATTTGCTTAAACTTTCTTTACTTCTTTTTCTATTAAACCAGAGGGACCTGTTATGCAATTACCTTAAACCTCTTATAACCCTTTTCTTATAATACTACGGGGACCAAACATGTCACTTTCCAAAAATGTTTATAACTGTTTTTAGGGCTAAAACAAAATGAACAAAGAAAGAAAGTTGGGGGGTGCTTTTGCACCTTCCCCAAACTTCTCTTTTAAACTTCCCACCCATAACTGTACTCGTATAACTTTACCGCCAAAACCTAAACCGGGCATCCCATGGTTTCTAGGCCATACCACCTCTCCAGTACACTTCCCTGCTCTCCCCATACCAATTCCCACAACCCAATACCTTTATAGAAAGCCACCTTGGCAATCCCACTCAACCCGAAGACCTTCAATGGCTGAGAATGATGTGTAAGGGTGAATGAAGGGCTATGATTGCTTGGGAAGCCTTCTACACTCACAACAAACACAAACCAAGGAGTTTCAGCCTCTATAAAAGAAAAGAAAAGCAGCCGAACCACACACTAGTTTAACTTAGCTTATTTTTATTAAAACTTTAATTAAATTGTAACTTTAAGCTTCAGCTTGTTTTTTTTCTTATGTGTAATGTACTGTTTTGAAAGTCTAATGCAATTTCGAAGTAACTTTTGAATTTCTTGATTATTTTTTATAACTCAACTCTTTAATTCGTTGTTCATGCTTAAAGAAAGTTGTTGTTTCTTGTTTCTTATTAAACCCACTAGCATTAATATCAATTAACCTTAATTAATCTGAAGTAAAATCAAGTTAAAACGTTTTTTTTACTTATCTAAAGGGGTGTTTGGGTAAACGTCAAAATGGGTCAATTCGTGTATTTTATGGGTCACAAACACTCAGCCACTTTTGGCTGAGTGTGTGTGCTCAATTAGACCAAAAAAATTATACCTTTTAGTTTAAAATTAAGTTTTTAGATAAACCTCACTCTTTTGTCAAATTTTCATAAGTAAAACTAAGCTTAAGGCTTAAGCTGCCTAAGCAGCTTAAGAAACTTGCTTTTGAGCTCATTTAAGTCATAAAAATACTCCTTTAAGAAGCTTAGTTGCTGTTTCTTTTAATTTGACCAAAAAAAGTCAAGTGAGAATAAGTTCAATCTTTTGTGAAAACCCTACTTTTGAGCCTCAAAAATCAGCAGTTTTTATTGTTTTTTAGGCCCTCATATTTTGAATATAAGCTTATTAGTCACCCTTTTAAATCTGTTTGGGATTAGTATTTGGTAAAAGTTATTTTTGGGCTTATTTTCATAAGCCCAAATAAGCCAATCTCCACTGCTTGTTTTTCCCCTGGTGCTGAGCACCAGGATTCAGCACTCATTAACTTGCTTATTTTGTATTAAGCACTTAGGATTTTTAGCTTTTTATTGTAGCTTAATTATAGTTCTTTAAGCCCCCAAGAGTTAGTAGCTTAATTTCCCTTTTTGCTTAGCTTAATTTAGGTTTAAAAACCCCTCATTTCTGCCTTTTTATATAATAAGTAGCCTTAAGCTTATCACTGCTTTAGCTTACTTTAGGGCTTATTGGTATTAAGCTTAGTTAATATAGGTAGCCTCAGCTTAGTATAGTTAGTTAGATTCATTTTCAGCTTATCTTGAGCTTTTTAGCTCAAAGAAAAAGCCAATAAGCTTTTAAGCTTATTAACATTCTGTCAGCCCAAAAAGCTCATGTTTCTGGCTTATTTAGACCCTTTCAGCCACTAGTCCTTTTATAAAAAATGATAAGCTCAAGCCCCTTTACAACTTTCCTGTTTTGACTTTTAGCTAATAAGCAATTTGGACCTAATTTGCAATCGGGGTCCAATTCAGGGACCATTTGTGTAATTTAACTCTTTTATAAGTTAACACTGTTAGTAGCCAAAGTTAGTAGGTAGTTGCCTCGTTAGTCCCTAATGCCTTACACTGTTAGTCCCCAGATAGTAACTTTTGTTAGTTTATTTAATTTAATTAATATAAATTAGGTTTAATTTTAATTAGTTTAATTACTTTTTATTTAAACAGTAACTTTTGGGCATTTTTATATTTTTAGAATTGTTAACTTTTTCTTTATTTAATTTTATTTTTTCAGAATTTTTATAACTTTTATTTTTTGTCTTTTTCTATTTTCTTAGTTTTAATTAGTTATTAATCTTTATAAATTCATAAAAAATCAGAAAATTAATAAAAAAATATTTTTCTTTTTTATAAAATTTTCTTTAAACAGTTAGTTTATATAAAAAATATAAAAACTTATGAGGGTAATTTTTGCAAAAAATTCAGTCCGGGCCCGTTTACTAGCCCGGATTTTTTCGTTTCTTACCGTTTTGTTCGTTTTTGAACTCCGTTTTTGAAAAATTTTATATTTTCTTTTAAGTTAGAATATTTTTGATTTATTTAAATTTTAAAATTAATTTTAGGACTTTATTTTTATAATTTTTAGTTTTAGCTTGTAATTTAATTCCCGATAATTTGTAAATGCATGTTTAATTTAGTTTTTTAGATTTAATTAATTTAGTTAATTAATTTTAGCCTAATTATGTTTCCCGTAGATTTCTTAGGTCATCTATTTCCTTGTTTATGCTTCCCGTAGATTTAAGTTTTCATTTGTTTAATAATTGTAAAAGCAATATCCAATCTTTGTCCAAATCAAACGTCTTCGATCTTCCATTCACGCCTCAACGGGGACAACGACCCGGGTAGTTTTAAATTGATTTTCCTTTGGATAAAAGGAATTGATTTTTAATCTCTCGGAATAATTACGTATCCTATACTACAATCGAATCGTACTCATCAGCACCTGCATAAAGGGCGAGTACCAAAATGGCGCCGCTGCCGGGGAGGCAGTGAAGCGATTATCGTATCGTTTGACTAATTGTGTATATTTCTATTATTTTTTATAAAAATTTTATAAAACACAAAAATATTTTCTTTTTCTTTTAGTATAAGTATCATATAAAAACAAACGAAAAATCAAAAATATAAAAACATTGTCCATAAATAGAATAAAATTCACAAGGTGGTAAAAGAACACCATCAAAAGAATATTCCCAACTGGGTTATTCTCCATAATAAGTTCCGGTGAACTTTTTAGTTCTCAAATCGAACAAAAGATTCAAAACTTGCCTTTTGTGTCACTTACGATATACGGCTCACCTCATTGTGATAAACAAACTATAAAGTGGGTATAAGGAGGGTTGTTCCAACGAACTACGACCCGAAAGGAGAAATAAGCTTCGCGCTATTCCTACTCCTCCGCTCACCTGTGCGTTTTTCATATTGAGAGCTACCGTGAAGTAAGACTGATTATCAGGTTTAAGTTCTCTTTGTCCAATTGTGAAATATGTTGTTAATAAATTCGAAAAACCAAAAATAATCTTCTTTTTCCTCTAATCAGTTAATTCTTTCCTTATCCCTCTATCTGTTTAAAATCAATGACATCATCGATTATCGCCTAAAGCGATTAAAGCATGTTCGGCTTGTGGAAACTTTGCACACTTCAGTCTTTTTGTTGTTTCAAAAAGAAACTCAAAACAAGATTCTTGTTCCAATGCCCGAAATCATCTCCAACAACACCTTAAGATTGAAAAATTTTGTTTCGAATGTGGAGACCTGTTGCATGTCTTAATAGTCTAGACTGAGACCTGACACGAAAGATATTGGAGAAAGCTTTCAAAAGTTTCAAAATACTTCCAAGTCACCAATGACAATTCCCAACGTTTGTAAGCACCTAGAGAGCCATTCGTTGTCAAACAAGACCCCCAGTGTCAATTTCCTCACAAAAATCACTCCACTAATCGACCAAAAGTGTTGTGCGAGTGTGGAGATCTCGTTAGATGGCATCTTTGTCACGATGCACTATTAAAGTCCTTGTGGGAAAGGTGCTCATGATGGATATAATTGTCCACCGAAATACTCGATATCTCTAATCCGGAACCAACCAAACAACTGTTGATAAGATTCCCACAAGCTCGAAAAAGTGTGCAATACCAAAAATGTTTTGGTCAATGCAAAAATGTGGTTAGCAATGACTATGATTGAGATATGTTTTTTATTGTAAGATTCGAGTGAAACACCAAATGTATTTTTTAAACTCCGTACTCATCTAATAACACTCCCGATTATTCAAACCCATCTCCACAACCCCCACTCATTCTGTATGAGAATTATTGGAAACAATGTTCATTATGGTTACGATTTGTTCACCCAAGTTCCGTTATCCAATCGGAACTTGGTACAATTCAAGACTTTAATTTCTCACAAAATCCTCAAGTCTCAACAACAATTCCCTTTGTTGAAACTATTGTGGAGGCCTCATGAGACTTTTCATTGTCACAAATGAATGAAGACTAATTATCATGAGCAAAATCCTTGCTAAGATTCTAATTCCTTTCGTTCTTAGACCAATTCAACCTCCGCAATATACCGTCATCATCAATCTTAAATTCTCAAAATAGTTTTTAATCTCTCTGAAATAGCAATTCAATTCTGGATTTGAGCATCTAATAACTCATATGACAACCTTGCATGATTTGCTTGCTCAAAGCTATGCAAAAGTAAGAAGAAGAGAAGCAATATGCCAGAAAGCAAGCGGCTAGAGCGCATTGGAATAATTCCCATTTGTGATGATGATGATGACAATGACTATACCCAATGCAATCACACCTCGTTTTACCAACCGAGGAGCCCCGATAACTCCTAAATATGGGGAAGAGCATCTGACACAATTCCGGCAATGGAACCGATACGAATTCAAAAAGTCTAGTGTTGAAATCCCTTGGTCCCAATCCCAAGTGAGTCCCGCAGGTGTTTCCCAAAGTGTGTGATTGCCTGTTCCATGACAATTCTCCGCCTCTTTGACCATTTCAAAAGATCAATCTGAGGATTTCTCTGATTCTAACGTTGATTCTACTTCGACGGATGATGATTCCTCTCTAGTAACGATTTCGATAAGATTGAGGCAACACCTCCCAATTCAGAGCCTTTACTCAAAGGTGAAAGGAGATTGTAAATCCGAAGTTGGAAGGATTGAGGATGCATTCTTTTAATCAAAGACGAACCCTTCGGAAACATAGTTGAATGTCAATCGACTTGTTGCAAAAAGATCGAAGCATTAAAAGATTAATCCGTTCCATCATCCGATGGTTTGACCAAGTCTACTCCACAATTGCCTAACCTTTTCTTGAGGAGACTAATACCTTTGAATAATTCATTGCCGAATCTGAAACTTCTACTATTACAATTGGAAGAGATTAGTCTATGCAGTCCACTACACATACTAATTTATCTCTTCCAGATTATAGCATGTTTCTAAAGGATGACCCGATCTGGGCAGTTTTCACATGGATTGGTGGGAAATATTTTCCAAACAAGAGAACCAAGAATTTCATGTGCTAAGGTTTTTGCCCACCCTTTGAGTTAGATATCAACCATCTAGTGAATCCATTTTCGCTTATGTTAATGGAGCTTTCTCTCATTTCCTTTTCCATTCCCGTTATTCCACCTTATTCTTCTCTCCTGTGGGGAAAGAAGATACATATTTATCCCGTCATTTTCAAAAGTATCATTCTCTAAGCCGGTTGTCTCTCATCGGAGTGGAACTGTTCATTATATCAATACACATCGAAGACACTGAATGAAAGTCCGATGATGAAATTTTAATTTCAACTTTGTTTTCCCTCAAAGGATCCATAAAATCCTTGTGATGGTCAAGCATAAGCGACCTTAAACAAGCGCTTCGTGGGAGGCACCCCATGCTTATCCGTAGTTGTGATATAAATAAGTGTTGTTGTTGTGTAAGATAACTTGTCTTTTCCATGTTGTTGTTATTTATTGTCCAGGATTGCCCGGATTGTGAAGACTCTCAGTTTTGTCATTCATCAAGAGTTTCACATCCCATCTACATTTGTAATCCGATATCCAAATCGTATCGACATAAACGTTTATCTTTTGGCATACCTCATAAATGGCCTTAGGATTAATGTAGTACCCTTCAAAACATCGAGGACGATGTTTAGTTCTAGTTTGGGGGGGTATCTTCGATTTGATTGTTGCCTGCAGCATTATTACCACGTAAACCCGTTTTTACCACCAAAATACCAAAAAAATGAAAAAATTAAAAAATTTCAAAATATACTAAGGGTTTTTTTGGTCGCAGTTTTTGCTTTTCTTTTGGTTAGAAAAAGAATAATTTTGAACTGATCGTGCGTGTTGACCCCTAGCTATTTCCTCTAGGCCAAGCTTTCTCGAATTCTATAGCTTTGAATATATTGAAAATGTGAAGACTAGAATGATCAGAGTTAAATATAAGTTTTATGTGTTAACAAGAATTCGTCTAAAAACATATAACAAGTAACTTATGGTTTTCTCTCCCGTGAAATTCTAAACCACCTAATCTACGTAACTAGACTTTTAATTCGAACTAAGTCAATCGATGATTTTCCAGAAAAAGCTTCAAAATATGTAACTTGAGTTTCAAAATCGAGATTTTGTAGTGATTTACAAAATAAATGCCAAAAGAAGCATGAATGAAATGCGAATGCAAAAATCATGAATATTGAAATTTTGCCAAGGAATCATGCCAGTTGATGATATGGAGCACGTAAAGATGTGTCGAGAATATACCACTCCGCTATCAACCGAGGTGGGGTTCAAACTAGACGTCTTTGCTTCTAAGGATTTGTGTGTTCCTGATATCTCAACTTGGAAAAAGTCCTAGTGAGGGTTCAAACTAAGACACCAATCCTAAGCGATATAAGGAATAAGGTGTTGATGTGATATTCCCCACTACGCTTAGCTAACGGGGTTTGTTTTCAACTAAGAACAACGGTCCGAATGGTTGGTGAATCCAAACTCCGTTAACCACGAGGTAGGGGTTCAAACTAAGCAACGCATTCCTAGCTTTAAGAACTTATGATTAAGATGTTAAAAATGTTGCAAAAAGTTCTAAAGTTTAAATCTCGAAATCAAGTTACAAAGTCTTAATAAGTTGTTGCTTTGAGTCATATCAGTTTTGAATTATACTATGAAAATAAGTTGATAATGGTTAAATTAAAAATGAGTACACGCATTCAAACGTATTCCATGTTGGAGTTGAAAATTCACAAGTCTATAAGTAAAGGGCTTAACATATAGACTTATAACGACAATTATCATGTTTAATTGCGTAGCTGAACTTGTGAAAAATCGAGGACGATGAATTATCCTTAAGGACATCCGTAGATCACTCTAACGGGCCTTCTCATCTATGATCCAGTATTACAAAATAAAGAAAGTCAAACTTGTTAAAAAAATGAGAAAATCCAAAAATATAGTTGTAGTTAGTGTAAATTTAGAAATGGTGAAAACAGGGCTTAACATGTTTACATCATAACATTGCGTGAGCACACCCCACAATACCTTAGTTTGGGGGATTTGATAAGTGCTTAATTACACATATCTTTTACCTCTAAAAACGAGCTTAAATGACCAAAAACAGACAAAAACTGCCAAATATATGTTTGTTTTGCAATTGTATTGTGCAGGAAGTGGATATCAACAAAAAGACAGAAAACCAAGCCAAAATGACAAAACTGAGCATGGAATGGAAAAGACTGTGCAAAATCAAGGCCAAAGTCCAAAAATGCCAAAGTCAGAGTCAATACAGAAGAATCAGCAGTCAAACCGGAGCCGGAACTGAAGAATACTATTGAATGCAATCTTAACCCATCTGATGGGCCGGGAAAGCCCAATAGTATAAACTATGAAGACTGTGAAGACCAAATGGGCCCTCAATCAATTACAACAGCCCATTTGTGTGCAATTGACAAAGACTGTGAAGACTTTGAAGGCCCGATCCTAGCCCTTGAACAGCCAATCTCAGCCATTGTACACACAAAACCCACTTCATAACCTTATTGGGCTTGAAAAAGCCCAATAACCAAACCTAAACCTTATTGGGCCCAAACCCAAACCCAGTGGGCCCAATACAAGCCCAATACAAGCCCAAACACAAAGCCCAATCCCTTTTTTATAAAACTCAAGGACCAAAAATGTAAATTTTAAAACCTTGTTTTATAATTAAAAATGAAAAAATAAAGAAAAGGGCCAAATGTGCCAAGTTTGAAAGTTATGTTTTAATAAGAAAATAAAAAAAAACCAAAACACAAGGGCTGGTTTTTGCAATTTGCTTAAACTTTCTTACTTTCGTATTAAAACCAGAGGGACCTGTTATGCAATTACCCTTAAACCTCTTCATAACCCTTTTCTTAAAATACTACGGGACCAAACATGTCAACTGTATCCAAAAATGTTTATAACTGTTTTAGGGCAAAAACAAATGAACAAAGAAAGAAAGTTGGGGGGTGCTTTTGCACCTTCCCCAAACTTCTCTTTTAAACTTCCCACCCATAACTGTACTCGTATAACCTTGGCGCCAAAACCTAAACCGGGCATCCCATGGTTTCTAGGCCATACCACCTCTCCAGTACACTTCCCTGCTCTCCCCATACCAATTCCCACAACCCAATACCTTTATAGAAAGCCACCCTGGCAATCCCACTCAACCCGAAGACCTTCAATGGCTGAGAATGATGTGTAAGGGTGAATGAAGGGCTATGATTGCTTGGAAGGCCTACTACACTGCACAACAAACACAAACCACGGAGTTTCACCTCTATAAAAAAAAGAAAAGCATCCGAACGCTAACACTAGTTTTTAACTAGCTTATTTTTATTAAAACTTTAATTAAATTGTAACTTTAAGCTTCAGCTTGTTTTTTTCTTATGTGTAATGTACTGTTTTGAAAGTCTAATGCAATTTCGAAGTAACTTTTGAATTTCTTGATTATTTTTTATAACTCAACTCTTTAATTCGTTGTTCATGCTTAAAGAAAGTTGTTGTTTCTTGTTTCTTATTAAACCCACTAGCATTAATATCAATTAACCTTAATTAATCTTATTAAAATCAGTTAAAACGTTTTTTTATACTTATCTAAAGGGTGTTTGGGTAAACGTCAAACATGGGTCAATTCGTGTGATTTTAATGGGTCAACAAACACCACCACTTATGAGGCGAGTGTGGTGTGCTCAATTAAGACCAAAAAAAAATAATACCTTTAGTTTAAAATTAAGTTTTTAGATAAACCTCACTCTTTTGTCAAATTTTCATAAGTAAAACTAAGCTTAAGGCTTAAGCTGCCTAAGCAGCTTAAGAAACTTGCTTTTGAGCTCATTTAAGTCATAAAAATACTCCTTTAAGAAGCTTAGTTGCTGTTTCTTTTAATTTGACCAAAAAAAGTCAAGTGAAGAAAGAAGTTAATCTTATTTGTGAAAACCCTACTTTTGAGCCTCAAAAATCAGCAGTTTTTATTGTTTTTTAGGCCCTCATATTTTGAATATAAGCTTATTAGTCACCCTTTTAAATCCGTTTGGGATTAGTATTTGGTAAAAGTTATTTTTGGGCTTATTTTCATAAGCCCATAAGCCCAATCACCACTGCTTTTTTTTTTTCCCCTGGTGCTGAGCACACAGGAATTCAGCAATCATAACTTGCTTAGTTTGTATTAAGCACTTAGATTTTAGCTTTTTATTGTAGCTTAATTATAGTTCTTTAAGCCCCCAAGAGTTAGTAGCTTAATTTCCCTTTTTGCTTAGCTTAATTTAGGTTTAAAAACCCCTCATTTCTGCCTTTTTATATAATAAGTAGCCTTAAGCTTATCACTGCTTTAGCTTACTTTAGGGCTTATTGGTATTAAGCTTAGTTAATATAGGTAGCCTCAGCTTAGTATAGTTAGTTAGATTCATTTTCAGCTTATCTTGAGCTTTTTAGCTCAAAGAAAAAGCCAATAAGCTTTTAAGCTTATTAAGCTTCTGTCAGTCCAAAAGCTCTCATTTCTGGCTTATTAAGTTCACTTCAGCTTATGCACCTTTTATGAAAAATGTTCCCCTTAAGCCCCTTATCAACTTAGCTTAAGTGAAAAAAGCTCTAAAAACTGTTTCATTAGACTTTGCACTTTTTTATCCTAATTTTCTTTCATAGTGTGTGAAAAACAGGTTAATATTAGTTTAGATTCTTTTAGTAACACATTTTAAGTACAAATAGCATTTCTGTTTTGCATTTTACATTTAGTATAAGCTCACAATAAGCAAATTCCAAAAAATATTGGTCAATTAAGCACTTTCTGTGACAGTGAACTTACTAGCTTATTTTCTTGCTTCTTCTTTTGCGTTAAAAGGTCCAAAGTGCTTTTGTTAAGTGTTAGAAATAAGATGTTCTATAACTTTTTAGCTTTTAGTTTTTTTCGAATTCAATTTTTTCAATAAGCATAATAAGCAAAATTCGTGGGGTTGTTTAGTAGTTTTCTCATAGATAAGGGGTACCCGTTCTTTTCTCTATAGTGGTAAAATTTACAAAAATTAGCCCGCCTACCTTATCTTTACCTTTATTTTCACATTCTACCCTTGTCTTTCTTATTAAATAAAAATAGTTTTAATATTTTTGTTTTTAGTTTATTATTAGGTTTTATAATTTTAATTAGGCAAATTAGGGTTTAATTAGCTTATAAAATTTAGGGCTTTTCATTCCATTAAATTTCTGCACTCTTTTAGTATCTTAAAACCATTTTTCTATATTTTTCCAGTAAAATTTGTATTTATAGCCAATTAAAAATAGATTTTAGTTATAATTTTTCTTATAAAACATAAAAAATAGAAAAATAGTTGAAAATTTAAAATTCTTTTTGCATTAATTTTCATTTTAAATCTAGTATTTTTGAAAAATAAAAGAAAAATTTTAGTGTTAATTTTTAGAAAAAGTTTATTTTTGTTAATTCATTAAATCTTAGAAAAATCATAAAAAATTCAAAAATTAATAAAAAAATATTTTTCTTTTTTATAAAATTTTCTTTTGTCATTTAGTGTCTAGGAAAAATATAACATTTAGTATAGGTTTAATTTTTCTTAAATTTCAGTCTTAGACCCGTTTTACCGAGTGCGTTTTACCGTTTCTTTTCGTTTTACATTCAAACGACCTCCGTTTTAGTTCTAGTTTTCTTTATTTTTCAAATTAAGTTAATTAGAATTTAATTTTGACTTTTAATTTAATTTAGCATTTATTTTCTTAATTTTTTAGTTTAGGATTTCATATAACTAATTTGTTTCCCGTAGTTATTTAAGAATCTCATTTCATATATCTGTTTTCCCGTAGATTAAATTAGGTTTTATTTAATTAATTCTTTTAGTTTGTAAACTATAGTCTGTGTTTCCTTCATATCTAAAATATCTTCATCATTCAATTTCTCATCAAACCAGGATTACTTTCAATTGCAGCTCGTTGGGACATACGGGGGGGGGGGGGGGGGGGGGGGGGGGGGGGGGGGGGGGGGGGGGGGGGGGGGACGGGATATCTTTCGGAATTTTTTCGATCATTGATTCTTATATATTTAATCTCTTTGTAGATTTTGACCCTTTTGCCTTGGTTAAGGGCATTTGGTTGAGATTTGCATTTGTGTTATTTTATATGTATACTATTTGACGAATCAATTTACTAAAATGCAAAAGGCTCATAATGTTGTCAAAGCCCGTTGTCTGGAACTTGAAGCATAGCTTTCTAATTTACGTGATAATATCCATAAGGATAATCATAATGAACTTTTAAACTAGTTTTCCAATCTTGAGGTAAATCACCTAAACTTGCAGTTAAAGTATCAAAACCTTAAAGAAAGTTTTCAGAATAAACCATCACTCGCTAATGATACTCATGATTTTAACTCAGTTTTTGTGATCGGTCAAATGAAAGCTTCACTTCAAGGAAAAGACAACGTCATCCAAAAGCTGAAAAAACAAATGTCTCAACTTAAGGAGACCCATAGTGAACTAGACCAAACACTTGATCATAGGGCCCTAGAATTTCAGATCTCACAGTTAACTGAAAAGGTTCATGTTCTTCAAGAACAAAATGAGCTTTTTAGGGCAAAAAATACAAAGATTAAGCAGCACTACAAGGAATTGTATGATTCGATTAAGATCAAACGTGCTAAGCATATAGAACAGATAACTGCCCTTAAAAATAAAAATTATAGTCTAAAGGTCCAACTAGAGAATACGGTCTCACGTGTCACTACAAATCAGGTTAAACCAAATTTACTTGCACCAGGAAAGTATGCTATAGATGTTGAACCTATTCCCCCTTGTAATAGGAACAATAGGGAAGTTCATCTTGATTATCTCAGGCATCTTAAGGAAAGTGTAGATACACTTCGTGAAATAGTGGAAGAAGCCAAAGTTGAAAGACCTTAGATAGATCACTCGCATCTGCTTACCGTTACACTAAGCATTCTTAGGAACTATTAGAATACGTGTTTGGCACCTGTCCAAAGGTCTTCAATCAACAAGATAAGAAGCATGCAAACACCCCTAGGAAAAAGCAAGTTACCTTTGAGGACCAAATTGCAACATCAAGTAGTACTACACACAAACATGTAGAGCCAATGCACACTCATAAGTCTAATGTCCCCATGCCTCCTTCTACAGGAGTAAACAGTGGCACTGATGCTAGCGGATCACAGCCTAAGAGCATTCTCAAGAAAAATAGGATCCAGCCAGCTATGAGTGACAGCCTGAAGAAAGTAGAAGAACACCCTAGGACAATTAGGTCTCATGTTAAAACCACGAATCGTGTTGATTCTAGTATTAGCTCTAAGCGTACTGTAATTAATTCAAATTCTCATTCTGTTTGCAAAACATGTACCAAATGTTTAATTTCTACAAATCATGATATGTGTGTGGTCACTTATTTACACTCTGTGAATGCATCTCCATCTGTCTCAAATGTTGTGCATAATGTTAAGCGAGTTTGGAAACCTAAGCAAGTTAAACAAATTTGGATACCTAAACGTGTTAAGCAAGTTTGGAAACCAACTGGTAAAACACTTAACAATGTAGGTTATCAATGGAGGCCCACAGGAAGAACATTTACTTTAGGTGAACAGTGCCCTTTAACTAGGCTCACTAAACCTAACAATGTGTCGGCCGTTGCTTATGCTAACCCAAGGGAACCCAACCAACATTGGGGATCCAACTTTCCAAACTCTCCATCTTTGTCTATTTTCAAATGCAGGTCGTACAAATCATCCTTTGGTATTTGGACTCAGGCTGTTCAAAATATATGATGGGGGATCGCTCAAGGCTCAGGAATTTCATAAAAAAGTTTATCAGGACTGTTAGATTCAGGAATGACCACTTTGGTGCTATCATGAGGTATGGAGATTATGTCATTGGAGATAGTGTAATCTCCAAGGTATACTACGTGGAAGGACTGGGGCATAATTTGTTTTCTGTCGGTCAATTTTGTGATTCGGATTTGGAAGTTGCTTTCAGAAAGCATTCTTGTTATGTTCGTGATACGGATGGTGTTGAATTACTTAAAGGTTCCCGTGGTTCTAATTTATACACTATCTCTGTTGAAGACATGATGAAGTCCTCCCCAATTTGCTTACTATCTAAAGCCTCCAAGAACAAATCATGGTTATGGCATCGGCATTTAAACTACTTGAACTTTGGTACCATCAATGATCTTGCTAGAAAATATCTCGTCAGAGGCTTACCTAGATTGAAATTTGAAAAAGATAATCTCTGTTTTGCATGTCAACTAGGAAAGAGCAAAAAGCATACCCACACACCCAAAACTGAAAACACCAATTTGAAAGTTCTAAATACTCTTCATATGGATTTATGTGGACCGATACGTGTGCAAACTATTAATGGGAAGAAATATATCTTGGTCATCGTCGATGATTATTCTCGGTTTACGTGGGTTAAGTTTTTGAGATCAAAGGATGAAACCCCTGCAGTTGTCATCAAATTTCTAAAGCAAATACAAGTCGGTCTCAACAAAACTGTAAGATTCATCCGCACCGACAATGGCACAGAATTTGTCAACAAAACTTTGTATGATTATTATGAAGACGTTGGCATTTTTCATTAAACGACTATTCCAAGGACTCTACAGCAGAACGGCGTTGTCGAAAGACATAACCGTACTCTTGTCGAGGCTGCTCGGAAAATGTTAATTTTTTTTCCAAGGCACCGATGTTTCTTTGGGCTGAAGCGGTGGCTACTGCCTGTTACACCCAAAACCGATCCCTTATTCACACGCGTCACGACAAAACCCTATACGAGCTAGTGCACAATAAGAAGCCTGATCTCACCTTCTTCCAAGTCTTTGGTGCTCTTTGTTACCCTACAAATGACAGTGAGGATCTTGGAAAATTACAACCAACGGCTGATATTGGAATTTTTGTAGGCTATGCACCAAGCAGGAAAGGATACCGAATCTACAACAAACGCACCCGATGACTCATGGAAACTATTCACGTTCAATTCGATGAGCTGACTGAGCAAATGCCACCTTACAATCCAGTCCAGACCCGCATCCTAACACTGTTGACCCCCCCTTGGACCTATAATTCAGGCTCGTAACACCAATCCTACTCATGCTATACCATATGTACCTCCCACAAATAAAGAATTGGAGATGCGTTCCCACCTATGATTTGATGACAATTTTAATCCACCGTTATACGTCATGATCATATTCCTAATGAAGTACAAAACCCGTCATTACTACTACATACTTGGTTCCACACAATGTCTATTTCAGTAGATTCCCGCGCAACCATCAGGAAGTCATATTTCATCACACATAGGGATCACCATCCACTCGTACATCATGGTATAGCAGTTGAGTAATATGCAGAAGTTAATTTTCGTTTGCTGCAGCTGATCCCGAACCATTTGTTAATGTGTTCGCCCCAGATCCAACCTCTGAAGCTTCATCATCTGGGGAAATTACGATACCAGAACCCAACCAATCCACTCAACCTCATGAACATATCCGAAAATGGACCGACTCTCATCCTCTCGATAACATTATTGGGGAATCCCTCTCGACCGGTATCCACAGGAACCAGCTTGCTAGTGGAGCTATTGTGTGCTTCTACAATTCCGTACTGTCCAAAGTCGAACAGAAAAACTTCAAATCCTGCAGGAGCACTGAAGACTGTTGGTTCAAGCCAAGACAATCAGAAAATCCATGAATTTGATTGCCTGACGTATGGGAATTAGTACCACCTCCAGATAGTGCCATGATTATTAGCTCTCAAGTGGATCTATAGGTGAAACTGAACGAATAAATGTGATTAGATGTTGAAAAATAAGGCACGTCTTTGTATAAAAGATTTTCTGCAAGAAGAAGGTCTAGATTTTGAAGAATCCTTCGCCCCGGTTGCTCGTCTTGAAGCAATCAGGATATTCATTGCCAATGTCGCCAGCAAAAACATGACAGTTTATCAAATGGACGTGAAAACTGCATTCTTAAATGGCGAGCTCAAAGAAGAAGTCTATGTCCACCAACCGGAAGGCTTTGTTGACCCAGAACGTCCACATCATGTCTATCGTCTGAAGAAAGCACTTTATGGGTTAAAACAGGCTCCTCGGGCATGGTATGACACTTTGTCAAAGTTTCTTCTGGCACAAGGATTCTCCAAGGGTGTCGTCGATCCAACCTTGTTCATTCAAAAAACAGGCAAACACACTCTTCATGTTCAAATATATGTTGATGATATCATATTTGCCTCGACCGACCCTAAAGATTGTGACCGTTTTTCTAATGAAATGAGTTCTAAATTTCAAATGTCGATGATGGGTCCCATATCATTTTTCTTAAGGCTTAACAAATTTCTTCTCAAAAATCCTAGAGGCAATTTTCATTAATCAATCTAAATATGCAAATGAGATTTTAAAGAAATTTGATCTTCATAAAAGTGACCCTGTTGACACTCCTATGGTGGAGCGAACAAAACTGGATGAGGACCTCTCAGGGACCCCTGTTGACCAGACCAAATATCGCAGCATGATTGGGTCCCTGATGTATCTCACAGCCAGTAGACCTGACCTCGGAATTTGCAGTGGCATGTGTTGCTAGAATTAGTCAAGGCCCACAAAAGGTCACCTTTAAGCAGTTAAACGGTCTTTCGTTATCTCTAAGGAACCATCAAATATGGGACTTTGGTATCCTGAAAGACACCGCCATGGCGACTAACACATAACGCAGACCAGATCATGCAGGTTTGTTAGGACAGCTCGCAGAAGTAACATCTGGCAGTCTCAGTTCCATGTGTGATACATTAGTCAGTCTGGTCATCTAAAAAAACAAACTAGCACACGTCCCATCCCGTCGACAGAGCTGAATACATCGCGATGTCTGGTTGATGTGCCTAAATCCTATGGATGCGGTCTCAATTATCAGATTATGGCTTTGCTTACAATCGCATCCCTCTGTACTGTGACAACAAGAGTGCCATAGCTCTTTGCTGCAACAACGTTCAGCACTCCAGGTCTAAACACATCGACATCCGACATCATTTCATCAGAGAACAAGTGGAAAAAGGAGTGGTTGAGTTGTATTTCGTGAGGACAGAGTATCAACTGGCGGATATATTCACTAAGGCGCTGCCCAGAGAACGATTCGAATTCATTCTCCCAAGGCTTGGCATGAAGTGTATGAAGCCGGAGACACTCAAAAGTCTTCAGGATGATCAGGATGAGTAACGGATTGGCTTCAAGTATCCTATGTAAATATGTACATACTTAAACCCAAAAAGAAAAATACAAAAATATAAAACCATCAAAAATCCATAAAAATCATAAAATAGAAAATACCAAAAAAAAAAGTTTTTCTTCAAGACATGTCTTCCGTTTATCGATAACATTTACGGTCCTAGAAATGTCATTCAATAATGACACGAGTCTTTAAATGAAGCTCGAACGGAAGTTTAAACCTTTCAAAACATGTATTTATGGCTTGTAGTTATTTCAGACTGCAACCCGCTTCTCAAACTAAGGAAAGTTCATCGCCAAAAAGACGATTGTTCCTAACAACGGGTGATTAACTTCTCCCGGGCATGGATTACTTTATATCCTTGCAACCTCGATTTAATGTATGCTTCAGTGCATTATTTCTTGATTAAGAAGATAAATCTTCTTTTATCCTTATAATTTTCCGTATATGATTCTTCAGAAAATTATTTGGATCTCACAGGGTGGCTTAATGGGGCTTTTGAAAATCAATCGGACATGGGTTTTCATAAATTTGACACTCAATCAACGACTACAACTCTTTAAATAGAAAACGAGTCATTGATTGAGGGGGATAGTGGTTTTTCAAATTCATGACATCTAACAAACATTTTTTTTAACACAAAAAGGTGTGGTAACTAACGGGGTTATGGATTAAGGGGGAGTTAAACTGGTGTTGACTCAGAAAGGTTCAAATATGTCCATTTATATGCAAGATTAGGATCTTATATGCTATTTGCTAATTGCATCCTATCCTTTTTAATTATAAAGGACCAATTGGGTCATTTTCTCAAGATAATCAATCCATTAGTTGGTATTTACCCAAAAGGAAAAAGGAGAAGGGCCATATGTGTCATTATCTGAAATTGAAAGTAGGTATATATGTGTGTTGCGTTTTAACCAAGTCAAACCTGTCAAAACTCAATCAAACTCTTTTTCCTTTTTCTCTCAAAACCATCATTGTGATTTGCCTGCTAAGTGTCTAATTTCGTGGGTTCGTGTTTAGGTAAGGCTAATGTTAAGTTCATAGTCTTCGTTATATGCCCTATCTTAATCGTCTTTGCTTAAAACTTATTAAATCTCATGTTATATAGATTTTCGAGCTCTCGCATCATCCACCTCTTGGTTAGTAATTCTAATTATGTTTTGAGTGCTGGGATATCATTAGTATACGTATGTAATGCTTAGTTGATGCATGAATTGGTTTTCCTATTGTAGTTTTATGGCCTTAGTAATTTTGGAGTATACATTGACTTTTAGAGTCAAATTTCTTGCGAATGATGCGTTTAGGAGTGTGTGGTGTTGTGGTGTGTTATGCAATGAAGATAGTAGCCCAAGTTTGTTCTGGGAACCCCTAAATTGAAAGTTAGGATCTGCGTTTAAGTCGTTCTTGGTTGCGTTTTGTGGTTAAATTCATGTTGCGTTTTGACAATTAGTTCTTGGTTGCGTTTTAAAACTTGCATTCTATGTGGCGTTTAGTGAACAGGCTTTGGTTGCGATTTGATATTTAATAATTGATTGCGTCTTGATGTGTGATACTTGATTGCGTTTTGCTTGTGTAACTATTGCGTTTTGGCTTTATTAATGTGTTGCGTTTTGGTCATTAATCGTTGAACAGAACAAAACGTAACTCGTTGCGTTTTGATTTGAAGAAATTTTTAATATTAAAATATTGAAGCCCCTATTTCGAAATTTTCTAAAATGATTGCGTTTTGACTGTTTTTGAATATTATAATCACTGCGTTTTGATGATAAATGCGTTTTGAGTGTTGCGTTTTGACGTTACTGCGTTTTGATTATGGCTGCGTTTTGAGTGTTGCTAATTGCGTTTTAAGTGGCTGCGTTTTGATATTAGCTTATAAAATATTCATTGCGTTTTGAGTCACTAAAAGTTGCTTGTCCATTGCGTTTTGGTAGTGTAAAAGAGCTCACTGCGTTTTGCATTGCATTGATTGTAAATTGCCATTGAATCTTATGGTTTAATCGGTGTGTTATGTCCTCTCTTCGATGAGTTAACTTCCGTTGATTCAAGAGTTGACCAAACTCATTGATTAACACTATAACATGATCTTAGGGTTCTTACTCTTGGATCTTGTGCATACGTGATTAACTTCCGAGCATCTGCTCACATCTAACAATTCCCCTCTGCATGTTTGTTCCTTTGTGATTGTGACTGTGCAGATACAATGGCTGATACTGAACATGCACCCGCAATGGCACCACCTGTTCGTACTGATGAACAGATCATGCCACGCATACGTTGGGTGCCAATTGGGAAAAGCAACTGCTATCTGAATGAAGAAAAATCTCAACCCAGCCCAATCTACAAGATTGCTGTGGATATTCTCAAGCAAACAAATTTCTTCAGAGCTTTTACAGCTTCATCAACAATACCGGCTATCTATATTCAACAATTCTGGGATACTATTTGCTTTGACAGTAAAGCCGGGAGCTATAAGTGTCAACTGGACGAGCAATGGTTTGATCTCACTAAAGACACACTCAGAGACGCTCTTCAGATCACGCCAGTCGACAACAACCGGGCCTTCTCTCCTCCTCCAACTCCTGATACTCTTGTTGAATTTGTCAATAAGTTGGGGTATCCAAAGGAAGTCATACACTTGTCTAATGTCACCACTAATGACATGTTCCAACCGTGGAGGGCACTCACAACCATTATCAATCTGTGCCTTACGGGAAAGACTTCTGGATTTGAAAGGCCAAGAGCCCCAGTGCTACAAATCCTTTGGGGTGTTGTCAATCGAGCTCACATCGACTATGCTGAAAGGATGTGGGAAGAATTTACTCAATCCATCCACACTTTCACAGAAGACAAAAGGAATTTGGCACAACATACTCTGGGGAAGAAGAAAGCAACTCTTATCCTTATCCCGAGTATCAGGTTCACAAAGTTGATCATATTTCACCTGCAACGGCTGCACAACTTCCACCCAAGACCCGAGTCTCCACTCCACTTGCCTACAGAGGAACCTGTACTAGGTAATCTCAAGTTCAGTGCTAAGGGGACCAAACGGGAAGTCTTTGGGATGACTATACCGAATGAACTCATCAATGACGTCATTCGAGGATCAGACTATTACGATGCTTATCTGGAAAAAGTTGCAAAGCATCAAAGACATCTCGCGGGTGAGGAATTAAGTGATCCTGATTCTCCAGCACCCAAGCATGCTAAGCCAACCAAACAAGCCAAACCGAAGGCACCAAAGCAAACTAAACCCACAGAACCTAAAGCTACAACCAAGAAGTCTAAACATGCACCGGCCAAACCTCAGGAGAAGAAGCGCAAGCCAGTGTCGGAGCCGCCAGAGGTCTCACCACTAGCCAAACGAGCTAAGGCGAGGAAAGTGCTTAAGAAGAGAACTGTTAAGAGTTCTAAGCAGTTGGTAGATGAGTTCTTTGACAAAGGGGTTCCTGCTGCTTCGCCCAGGCTTGAAGACACGAAGGAAGAGATTCTGCAAAAGGTTCTGGAAGAGAGCCTAACGGATGCTTACCCAACTCAAAGGGGTCCACTTTGTCCTGTGGTTTTCAGGGAAACCGACACTAGGAAACTCCAACCACTGCCAGAGGTGCCAGGCAAGGGGAAAGAGAAAGTAGGTGAGGAACAAGCTGCCCAAGTACTCCTCAACCTTCAGACTCCAAAGAAGAAGAGTCCGGCTGAACAATACATATTTCAGAGACGTTCTCACGTACCAACTGATACATCGGGTCGTGAAGACTCCACGTCCTTATATGCCAAACTGGGTTTATCTGGTAGTGACACAGACTCTGATGAGGCCACGCCTCCAGTGATCAGAAGCAAGAATCAAGATGAAGGCCAGGCTGGATCAGACCCTGGTAAACCAAATGAAGGCCAGGCTGGACCAAACCCTGATGATGTTGCAGAGTCTCAACCTCTATCAACTCCTAGTTTTCTCGCTGGACCAAACCTTGAACACTTGGAAGTTGGGATCACTGATGCCTCCAGTCAACCACAACCTGAACATATGGATGAAGGGTTTACAGCCGCGGCATACCCTGATGTACAAGGGAATCTAAAGCTAACGGTTGATGAACAGGTGATACCAGAAGAACTTGTTAGCTCTACAGGGATGTTGTCTTCTCTACAACATCTCGCCAAAGACTTTAGCTTTGGTGATCAATTCTTGAATGACAAACCATCTGAGGCTGACAATGAGAAGACAACGGCAGACACCGAAGCTGAATCAATGGTGTCTGTCACTATCCAACAAGACACCTCTGTCATCCCTCCCATGACATCACCGGTGATTGGTCCCTTACCTAGACCCGATTCTCCAAATGTTCATTGGCCATTACCCACCACCACAACCACAACCTCAGCAACAACAACAACAACAACTCTTCCACTACCACCTCAACCAAAACAAGGTCCGTCAGATCCCGCCATCATCAAGTGAATGGGTGAACTTGAACAACATATAGCGGATCTGGTAGAAGAAAATCAAGCTCTGGAAGCACGTTTAGGGAAGCAGGGGAGCAGGATTAATAAGTTGGAAACTATGGACATACCTAAAATGATCAGAGAGCAGACGGTAAAGTTTATTAATTCGCAGGAGATTGATCGAAAGATTGATGAATCAGTAAAGGAGGTGGTTATCTCATCAGTAAAGCATGCAATGAGAGCTCCTCTTTGTGCTCGCTTCAAGGATCTCCCTATGGCTGACATGAAGGACATTCTGCTCTAACGCATGTTGGAGGAGCACTATGACAAGGGACATGCTGACCACCGAGTAGCATATGAAGCACTGCAAGATTCCATCCGTCATGATGAATGTGAGGACTTTGATGTTGATAAGGCTCAGAAGGAAACTAAGAAGAAAAGTAAGCAAGATTCTCCAAAGACTCCGCCTGGGTCGCCACCTTCACCACCACCTCCTCCTCCACCACTGTCAGGCGCATCAGGGGCTTCTGGCACAACTGGAGCCTCTGATTCTGCTCAAGCTCCTCCTCCACCACCTTCGTCCACATCCACTCATCAAGGAGGTCAGTCAACAAGCACCACGGCCCCAAGTTCCTCAAAGACAGCTGCTTCAGCTGAATACTCTACTTGGACAATGACTGACACCCAGATTAAGCCTTCAATTACATCGATTCCTGATGATCTTTATATGGATGATGAAACCACTGCAGATGAACAAGCATATTCTAGTGGTGAAGAGGTAGGACATGATCATATTCCTACAGTTAACCTGAGGCAGAGTTGGTGGAAACCTCTCACAGAAGATCGTCCTGGTACTCCAGAACTTGCCTGGACCATTCCATCAACTGACTTGCCTGTACCAACTAACAACTGGGCCTCTGCTCTGAAGACTACATATGTACCTCCACCTGAGAACTCATTACTTGCTCAGACCGGTGATATCGTAATAGTCATGGATTGGTATTGTAAAGGGCAAGGAATCTTTGAACTTACTCCAAAAGACTTGGAAGGCCCTGCATATGAAATTGTTAAAGTCTTTCATCCAGATGTAGTTCATCTCCAGTTCCAGATGGAAGAATGCCACAAGCTTCTCACCGATAAAGTGGATGATGCAATTCTAAAATACAATGTTAGCAAGCCACTTTCACTTGGTGGTGAACCAGGTCATATTACCATCCAATCTGAATTCTTCTTCAATAAAGATCTGCAGTATCTTCGATACGGTTGCAAGATTGGCAGACCAACTTTGTCTATCTCAAAGATGAAGACGGCTTTCTATCCAGATGTAGGCTTAGAGCAAATGGTACCTGATCAGTTCTGGATTGAAGAAGAGTGCAAGTATGACATCGCTGCGATGTATGGAATCTCTTACTGGTGGTTTCAAAGACAACGATTCTACATCGACAGATTCTCTTATGAAGGAGACCGTAGAGCCGTACGAACTCACATGCGTATCTTAAGTGTAGTCCGAATCGAAGTCTTCTCACTGTATGGGTACAATTACATGAAGAAGATCATCCTTCGTCGAGCTGATCTCAAAGAATATGTCATCGCGGAAAGGGATTTCAAATATATGTACCCTAGTGACTTTGAAGATCTGTACTTGTTAAATCTTCAAGGTTACTTGAACCATCTTTCTCCCGATGACAAAAAGGTTCTCACTACTGCGGTCAACCTCTGGATAAGAAACTTGGTTATCTGACAACGCGTAGAAGACTTTCAACTTGGGATTGAGAGTTACCAGACGCAGCTAAATCTCACTAAACCTCGATGGGATGCCACCGGATTTGAGTTTAAGCATGACTACATAGTCATAGACTCTCCAAGGGCAGTTACATTCAGAGACAGATACGGGGTTCAGATGATCATGAGGTTCAATGAAATCCACAAGTTCAGTGATGGTACTCTACAGCAGATCGATGAAGCGTTGGACTACCGAGTCAAAGAGTTCAGAGTCAACAGGACAAATCCAGGAATGAATACAAGACTTTGGACGAAGAAAGACGTTGACAGAAGAAAGGACTTCATGTTCGCTATCCAGAAACGGCTAAAGACACGACGTATCTTCCGAAATCTGGAGAGCTTTATTGGTGGACGGATTCGAGAAGGCGACTACCGGTTGCTGAAAAGAACCGAATGAGGGGTAGTATATCATATATGTTGTTGTAATATGTACATTATAATGTAGTGACTAAACTGTAACTTAGGCTTGTATATTAAGTAATAATATGTTTCATATTCGGATTATATAAACCTGACACACTTTCACCCAAATTTTCCTAAATTAAATCAATTGAGATCCAAAATCTCAATGGATTTGAAATTTTTGCTCAGGGAGAAAATGATAAAAATGTGATCTTTTAAACTCAAGTGTAGGCTCCTCCATATGTGCTAAACCTTTTCAAATATCGATGCACATATTAAGGGGGAGCGAATGGTATATGATGGCTATCGTGGAAATACCTAAGACTGACCCTGTAACCAACTTCTCAGGAGCTATAAGGATGGTAAGGTTAGGTACTCGTTCCCATGATCCAGCCAGAATCGGAGGGATCTACCCAGGGATAACCCACTAGTTAGTGTAGAAGTCCTTAGGTATGATTACAAAAGGAGTTATGTGAGAATAAGGGAATAGTGCGGACTGAGACAGAGCTAGTACTGGAATAAACCCAACAAGGTACTAGTAATGAAGTCTCGGTAAGCACTGAAGGGGTTGAAGAATGAAAAAGAAATGTTAAGATAAAGGGTGAAAAGAAAGTAGCCCTCCTCAAAACATTAGGCAGAAACCGGGTCAATACATATGCTGTCAAAAACACATGGTTGATTGCTGACATTGAAGACAAGTATCATGGACCCAGTGATACGCTACACAACCCTCCCTAGCCACTCAAGATCCCTCAAAGGATTCTTCTTTCATTTCTCACGGAGATCAATACAATTCTATCGTCTTTCTCACTCCGAGTTAGTCGATATTGAAAAGGTGGCAGTCCGCTCCAGCCTCCGACCACTAAAACCAAAAATGCACTATTGAGTCTAGAGCCTTGAGATCATCCAAAAATCTCGTTAGGACACTAATCCATATTGTGCTTGTTTCTCACACACTGTGACAACAAGTAAAGATTTTAAGAGTCCTTCGCATTATCCTCGTGGTATTGCCAGAACATCTAAGTGATATAAAAGTAGTCACAATGAAGATGGAAATCCTTCTAAAGCCAACATCAAACAAGATCTTGGTAGGTGACACGTGAGATCCACCATGGATTAAACTTGTGACAAATGGAAAGCAATGATGGTGCAATTCTTTATGAATCACACTTGTTCCAGGCAGTGAATTGACGAATCGGTTTAGAAAAACCTGTCGATGTGCCCAACAATAGATTTTCTAGCACATCAACTGTGAACATATTTCAAAACAAATGTGTTTCTAATGAAATTTGATTTTGTGCAATAAAACCCTCTTGATGTGTCACAAAAAATACTTTCTCAAGCGACACGTCGATTGATTTTCAAATCAGGTTTTCTCTTTAATCGGGAAGATAGTAACTAACCGATTCACTCTTATCGTGCTGTCTGCTTTGAGACATTCCGATATAAAGAACATGCAAGTATGGAGATTTTGATGGTTACACATCAGATGATCTGATACTTATACTGGAAATCCTGTCAAGGAGATTCTTCTTAAGATGAATCTACCTGATCACAGGTTGGTCCTCACGGATCCGGAGGTTAATCTAACCAGACTCGGGCGAATGACAAAGCCAAATTCATCCACACACTTTATTGCTAACTGTTTTATTACAGGATCAAGTTATGGTGGAAATGGAGATACCTCGTTCCAGTGGAGTCAATTCACAGCCCCATGCTCACACTTAATGTTTTCAATCAAAGACACCATGACAACCAAAAGACCTATAACACAGCTTCCGCTACTCTGATAAGTAATGTCATGATCAAGAAAAGTGTAAGCATGCCGATCCGAAGGTCACAACGTCACATGAAGGTAATGCTACCCAACAAGGATGATCAAGAGATTTATGATGGATGATGATCTTAAAGATCGCACAAGCCTAAGGGACAAATCTCAAAGTTTACTACATAATGTACAATGACATCAAAGATTGAAGAATCAAAGACTTCGAGCTACAGACAGAAGGTCAATGAAGTAGAATGCTAGAATTCATAATGCATTTTCTAGGGTGACCTCCCTTAGGGGGAGATTGTTAGGATTATGAAAAAGACTCGGTCACCCCGTGTATAATCTAGAATAGCATAGCTCGTTGTCTAATTGTAAGCGGACTAATAGTATTGGGCCAGGCCTTTAGCCCACTTGTAAGCCCATACTCAAGCCCATTGGGGCATAAACACTCATGTATATAAACCCCTTTCCAGCCATGGGAAGGGGTTGGTTGTTCATTTTATCACAAAGCTTTCATTTGGTTTTTCTCTCACTAGAAATACTTCACTTTCTCTCTCTAGATAATTTGCCAACCCAATCATTCTTGCTTGTGTTATGATATCCAATATCCTACATCAAGAAGCTCGATGGGAATATGTACAAAAGCATGGAGGTTTAAAACAAGTTGGATTAAAGCAACTTGGTTCTAAACAAGTTAGGTTCAAACAACTTAGTCACAAACAAGTTGGGTTTAAACAACTTGGTCCTAGTGTTGAAACAGGATTCCATGGAGTACAAGATGAAAAACGTGTTTGGTTTGAGGTGGAATTACAAGGAGCTCAAGGAGATTGTGAAGCTGAGGTTTTTTAGGTTAGTAACGATGATACTGCAGTGGCTCAAAGACGATTGGAGGACAAGCAACCTGAAGAGAAGACAAACACGGACTGCTTGGTAAAGGAGCAAGAAAAGGTACACATTGGCATAAAGGTGGGGGAAGACATTATGGTAACTGGAGTACCTGGTCAAGAGGGTTCAGAGGGTAATGTTGCTGGAAGGAAGAAAAGGAGGTCTAAGGAAGCTAAACTCGGGAATCTACTAAAGTACAAGGCATGGTTAACAAGATGGTCCCCGGTTCGAGGTTCCAACATTGAATGAAGATGTTGAGTATCGTTAATGCCTAAGTATTACTCCTAAGGTGGAAATTGTTATATGTTAGTAGCAATACTTAGGAGGGTTAATATGACTTAGATAATAATAAAGGATTGGATTGTATTTAGTTTAAAAAGAGTTTAGGATTGTACTTAGATTAAGAAACTAGTTGCTTGGCTTGCAAGCCAAGCATGTAGCCGTCATATGGAATTTATATTCCATATAGATTGTACCCCCTCATCTCTATGAGGGGGGATGCTAGTTTGTAAATTCTTCTTTGCTCATTCGTTAATTAATACAATGTAATGTTTGGGGTCACATGTGTGTGTTTCTTTGAGTCTATATTCCGCGCTAGCTTTCAAGGTTTTGTTGGACTTATTTTCAACAAATGACGTGGGGTTTATGTAGATGAAGATGTGTTTTTTAACAAAATGGTTGAATTGCCTGAACGATTTCACGTGCACAAATAGATGATTATTTTGGGACAGAATGTAGTTGCTTCTATAGAGAGTAATGATGCACAGATCAATCAGTTGTCGTGTTTGATTTGGGGACAAGAAGATGAAGATGGCAATGATCAAGATGACGTTCCGGTAATGACCAAATTATTAAATGATGTCTTGCGAATTTAGTATTCAGGTTGGATTTGTGTATTCAAGTTTACTGTTTTGGGTTATAAAGTTGCATGAGATTAATAAAGATTGTTATTATCGTTTATGTTACTTTTAAAAAATTTGTTTCAAGTTTAGATTGTTTGCAATTTTTTTTGTAGATTCTATTTAAGAAAGTCAAAGATTTAAATTGACTTTCTTTCATATGCAATTAAGTACATTCATGTTTTTATAATAGGTTGATTTGATTTCATGTCAATGTTGATGAATTACTTAATTTTCTACTCTTTTGTTGATGATTTGTTATTGTTTTTACTGTATACTTGATGAATTGTATGTTGACTTTTGGCCAAAAATATTGCAGTGGTTGATATGTGTTTAATTACACATACCATTTTTCATTTAAAACGAACTTAAAAGAATAAAAACATACCAAAAATACATTGTATAAAAAAAGCAGAGAAAAATATAACTTGAGGGGTCAAAAATGCCAAACCCCTAAGTTATATTAAGGAAACAAACTATTCATGACAGAAACTTCTATTTTTTATAACTATAAATAAGTAGAACTTTCAATTACGAGAACGTGCTCGAAACAATCGCTAAAAACGGAGCTATAACGAATAAAATACGACATTTACGGGTTTTACGATAACTAAAACTATAAAAATAATTTTATAACTGGTGTGAACAGTAAAAACCTTTGTTCATCAGAGGACATGAAATACAAAAATGTCATATTTTGATTACGATTTATAAAATACGAAATGCTCGTGTGGCACTAAGAAACGCAAGAAACGAACTTGAAACGTGAAAGTTATGTCATTTTTACCAAAGGTATATTTATAAATGTATTAACTTTATAAAGATGATTTTACTAAAACGCTTAGATGGTGATTAGCTATATAGAATGATATATGATATTAGTTACCCAATGTGATTATTACTTATACGACCTATAATTGTTTAGGTTGCATTCGGGCGTTTTAGTGACGCATTTTCACTTGTGAAGTATATTATTGATTAACTCACTCGAGGTGAGTTTATAGCCCATGTTTTACTGGTTTTAACTATGCTAAACTCAAAATAGCTAGCTAATCAACTAATCTCATCCTCCTAACCAAGCACATTAGCCTTAATCCTTATATAACCTTAACACATAACACAAACATGGTAAATTCAATATAACTTTTTGTATAGTTAGTTAGTTATCTTGAATCCAAGCTAGAAACATAAAAAACGCCATCAACATCAATCCTTGATTCCTACTCAATTATCATTACAATTACCTATCAACATATAAATATAATATCATTATCAAGGGTTTACACAACCCATTAATCATACTTAAATTCCATCCTTAATCATCATATGATCATATCTTGATCATATGATGAAATCCCCAACTTCCTTACACTAAACCTTTACCCACATTATTAAACATCTCAATATTTATTTTGAGAATAGCAATTACCTAAAAACCCCAATTATACTTAAGAACCCTAATTCATGATTTCTCAATTAATCCAAGATTGGAGCTTACTTACTTGAAAGGATGATTGATATGAGTTTATCTCTTGATTTGAAACACTAATTACCATCAATATTGATCATCAAGATCACCATTGTTTTTCCCTCTTTCTTTCTCTTCCAAACCGACCCACACAAACACAGACAAGAATTGTCTAGAATGTGATAGTGTTACTAGCTATAAGTTAGGTACTACTTTGGCCTTTTGGCAATTTAGGTCCCTTAAGTCCCTTTCTTTCTTATTTGGCCACAATAACTTATATAACTTATATAACTCATTTACCACTTAACAACTTTAGTCCCTTAAGTCTTATTCTTCCTAATTAAGACACATGGTATTTTCTAAAACTATTTACATAATATTTATACTTATAGTTTGACTATCGAATTGACTAACCAATCACATAACATGTTCAAACTTATAAAAGTCATAGTCAAATTCATCCTATGGCATTCTAGTAATTAAATCTTAAAAACGGTTTTGGGGTGTTACAAATCTATCCCGCTTATTTAGATTTCGTCCTCGAAATCTCTTCATTTAATATTAACCAAAAATTGGTCACATTGACCTCTCATTTCTTCTTATCATTCTCAAGCATATACTCGACTAGTTGCATCAACCTATATGGTTTTGCAATTCTAGTCATGCTATTATACCTCTAATTATCCTTATCCTGTTCCATTTCTCGCTCATTCCTATCATACTTACACTTTTTCTAATGATAAGCGTCATTTAGGTGACATTTATCATTGCCAATCTATCGTTATACTAACCCTTTTCACTTTATCATTGCATTCTTACTTATTTCTCATCTAATATTTCTCACAAAGTCTTCATATCATTTGGAAAATTTACTATTTTGACTTTACATAAGTCAACATTAGTAATACTTTCTTACTTATTGTAGTCATCTTGACATTCCTTTCATCTTTTCCATTATCATACTTTGCTTTCATTACTTCTTTTTAGTTAATTTTCATCAAGGACTATAAGTCACTCGAGAAAATTCAATACTTTGATTTCATAAATTTAAACTTCAACTAATACTTTCACATTTTACTTAAGGGTGCTAATATAACTTAGCAACCACCTTAGTCATTACTCACATTGGAAACATGCCATAAGACATACTATAACATCAATTTAAACTTTCATCCTCCAACTTATACTATTAATGTCTAAAACTTAGCTTTCTCCCTAAAGTCTCTACTATAAGTCATACTCAATTTCTTATTTCACCTATATTATTTCCTACAACGTCTAACTAATTTTAGACTCCTATTTTCTACTTCCTTAATTCCTCTCATGCTATGCCGAGAACACATAAGCCCACTTATCTCTACTTCTTTATTTACATTAAGAAGCGTCCCAATCAATGCAAATAGAGAAATATAAACTTATGGTTCGGTGATTCACAATTTCTTTATATAAATGAAGAGGCGTCCTAATCCATTTAAATAATGAAATTATAAACCATCCTACTTATACACTTCCGACATAACAATCAAACATACTTAAGTCTTCATTACCTTTCATTATTCTCATAATAATAACTTATTATTATTATTATTTTTCGATATCATCTTTTATAGTCTTGAATCCAATCTCTTTAACTTTTTCCCAAAGGAAACTTGGCTTTTGCCCTGTAGGGATTCGCCCATTATTCATACCCTTGTGGTATTACCAATCTTGTGTTGGTCTTTACATTTCATCATTTGGCTTTCTCCCCGTAGGGATTTGCCCATTACTGATACCCTTGTGGTATCACCAATATTTACCGAGTATTGGACCCAAGCTATGTTTAATTTATCGTTCTTTACCTTTTTTGACATTTACATACTTTTCTAATCATATACTCTTTCATTTCCATTTTTATTGCCTTACGCAATTCTAGCTCACACTTTATCCATCTTTCTTTATATCATAGAAGATCCAATCGATACTTCTTATTCTCATGTATTACGTATACATATATGTTTTCACATTTCATTTATCATTCTCCTGTCAACCCAAGTTGAGATTTTCTATGTCAAAGCATCATTTTAGTTCGCTTAACGTTTCACGTATAAACCTTACATAAGTTATTCTTATAACATACTCATTTACTTTACTTTATTCATCAAATACATCTCTTTCATTTATCAACATGATTCTAGTCATTCTTTATCATTCGTTTAACGCATTTAGCATCATTTAAGATTTCTAGCGCAATTCTTCTTAAACATTATTCATTCATCACATTTATCCGTATTTAATATTTTGATCAAGTTATCATGTTTTCTATGTGACATTTCTCATCACGTTTTAGACATACCCTTTCATAACATGCTTACTAGCATCTATTCTCATTTACTTGCCCCTATTCCTATATTTTCATCATGATTCATTTGAAATGCAACCCTAAGCATTTTACTTAGCTTAAATACTTCGTAAACTTATAGCGTCATACATATCATACATCACTTAGAAATATAATTGACATAGCATAGACCTCACATTATATAAGCATACTTTCCCGCATTTAACACTTACTTTTAATACATAATAGTTTTTACGCAAACAACCTTTTCATAATTTAAACATCTTCACATTCTTAGCTCATACTTACATACTTTCATCATTACTTATTAAAATGCAATCCTATGCATTTATATTAGCTTAATCATTTCTTAAATTCATACCATTCATACACATGTTACATCACTTATTTAATAACCTACCATAGACTTTACATTACATAAACATATACTTCTATACTTAACACTTCTCCGATAAGTGTCTGTTAGGATCTCAGATTTGATGATTACAAAACTACATATGCATAAATGAAGAAAGATGAAACAAAAGGAAACAAGATATGCTAAAGAAGGAAACAAGATCAAGATTAATGTTGATTGAGACGTTACAAAATCAACATTAATGTTGAAGATATAGATTAGTCAAACATTAATGTGAAGATTAATGTTAATTAATTAGTTTCCTAATTGTATTATGTTTCCTTTTGAAACAACAAGGACTTAATGTGATAAATTAAGTTAGCTTCCTATGTAAGCTAGGTTTTCTTGTAAACCCTATATATAAAGGGTCATAGGCGTCTGGTTAAGATCATCCATCATAGTTAGATCTCTCTCAATGAGAGTCTAATAGTTAGTTAGTTTATGTATTAGTTAGTTTAGCCCCAAGGATCATTTGATCTTGGGGCAATAGATTAATAATAGAAAACCTTGTTTGATAACTTATTGTTCTTTATTATTCCGCTGCATATATAAGTTATCTGTAAAACTAATCCTAGATGGGCTAAACGATTCTCAACATGTGGTATCAGAGCGGGTTGCTCTTGATATCTAGGATGTTACAAGGTTTTTATGGTCGACTTTATGAAGAAAGAAGCTGCTGGTTTGAATTGAAACTAAACCCTAATTCCTCTAGGGTTTCAAAGGATGCTTGGTGTTCACAACGACAACAACTTTGTTTGATCTCTCGAGTTGTAACTACAAAGGTTTGATTTTGCTATTATTCTCAAGATCTTTTCTGCTAGTAAGGGTTTCATATATGTCTTCAGTCACGTTAACAAATGTTCAAAAATCTCAGAATTAGGGTTTTGGTGTGATCCCTAATCAGTCGCATATGTGGCTGTTTGACATATCTTGAATGTATTCTTTGTTGTTAAACCTTCTGATTCATGAATTATATGATCATGATTGTTTACTGTTGGATCATGATCATATATTAGTTAAGGTTTTTGAGAAACCCTAGTATGGAAAATTAAAAGCAGCAGATACGCGTCATAGGTTGTCAATATTCATTGGTTATGTATAGCAGGTGTGATGTCCACAATTGGTGTGATCTATATTGGTTGTTTAAAGTTTATACTGCTACGTATGGATTAGTACTGTTCGGTTTATCACTTAGTGCTGGTGTTTAATTATGGGTTAGTACTGCTCATACTCACACTTAGTACTACTCATATGATTTTAATATTGCTAGTGGTCAGAGACGACTCCGTGACTGTTTAAGTGTCCCTAACAGAATGGGAGGAAGGAGTCACAATATAGTGATAGTTTTAGCGGCAGCTTACTGACAGATAATGTGTTGCTATGAGCAGATAGTGACGACTTTATGACAGTTTTGAGACAGAAAAAAGCGTCGCTAAGTGCTTGGTTTGATTAATACCGCTAGTGTTGCTCAGTTTGTACCGTTGGTTCTGTCCGATAAAAGAGTTCGTACTAGTAGCTTTGACCGATATCGGATAGTACATGTTTTTGACACGTTTGGATCTCGGATAGATAATGATATTATGGCTCGTTTTGGGGATTATTATGAAGAAAATTGATTATTGCTTATTTGATGTTGTAGTTGATATTCACAGGTTTGTGTTCTTATCATATCTCAAATGGCTTACAACATTTTGAGATAACTTGTTCGTGCTTAAATGGTGTTGACGAAGAATTGACGAATCTAGCAAAAGTGTGTGATTTTTCTTATGGTGCTCAATGCTCACATTTGCTATCACTTGAAGGAGTTACGTTATTGTGCTCAGTGTCTCATTTTATAGGTTAAATGAGGATTTTGTCAAGAGGTTGCGGTCTACTTATACTTTTTCCTGTTTGGTATGAGTTCGACGTCACATGGATAGTGCAAGACATGAGACACAAGTTTGGGAGATTCAATTTTCGTTATACTTGATTTTATTCATCAATAATCACTACTTGGAGCCTACTGACTTCGAGATACAATAGATGGTTAATATACTTTTCAGGGAAGCTTATTGTTCACATATTTAACCATCTACATGCACCACTTAAGGGTAAGTGTTCACAAGTTGCATATCTACACAAGACCCCTATTGGATGATTACAAAAAAGGGAAGAAGACTACAAGAGATATATTTTGCAACTTAGTATTGTGGTGACATGTTTAAGAAGATCTTAAGTCAAAGGGAAGCATTGTTTCATTCATGGAGATTGTTTTGTAATATTAAATAGGGGAAGATTGTTGGGATCTCATATTTGATGATTACAAAACTACATATGCATAAATGAAGAAAGATGAAACAAAAGGAAACAAGATATGCTAAAGAAGGAAACAAGATCAAGATTAATGCTGATTGAGACGTTACAAAATCAACATTAATGTTGAAGATATAAATTAGTCAAACATTAATGTGAAGATTAATGTTAATTAATTAGTTTCCTAATTGTATTATGTTTCCTTTTGAAACAACAAGGACTTAATGTGATAAATTAAGTTAGCTTCCTATGTAAGTTTGTTTAATATTAGTTTGTTTAGCCCCAAGGAGATCTCTCTCAATGAGAGTCTAATAGTTAGTTAGTTTATGTATTAGTTTGTTTAGCCCCAAGGATCATTTGATCTTGGGGCAATAAATTAATAATAGAAAACCTTGTTTAATAACTTATTGTTCTTTATTATTCTGCTGCATATATAAGTTATCTGTAAAACTAATCCTAGATGGGCTAGACGATTCTCAACATAAATTCACGAGATTTTACAATTCTATGATTAAATCGAGAAATAAATAATTCTTTCGCGGGATTTTACTAAATCAAGAAGAAACCGTGAAAATTAGGTTTGTTTAAGTCTTTGAAAAATTCAATGTATACATTGCCCCCTTTAAGACTACGTATAAATAGCGCCCTTTAAGACTGTATATAAATAGCTGGAACGTATAAATAGCTGGATCGTATAAATCGTTGGATCGTATAAATCGCTGGATCGTATAAATCACTGGAACGTATAAATCGCTGGATCGTATATACACTGGATCGTATAAATCGCTAGATAGTATAAATCGCCGAAACGTATAAATCGCCGAAACGTATAAATCGCCGGATTTCAGTACGTATAAATCGCCGGATTTCAATACGTATAAATCGTCGTCTCTGAAAACGTATAAATCGCCAGATTTTAATACGTATAAATCGTCGCCTCTAAAAACGTATAAATCGTCGGATTTCAATACGTA